>SHCU01000001.1:0-52511 GCA_004307685.1 Ceratina australensis
CAGATTAATATTCTGACTCCCCGATGGGGAGTGTATCAGATATTAAGCTGATAAGAACAGATACTACACTTTGATCTTAGCCATCAGGCCGAGAAGCGATGCCTTTTACTGCTTTTACAGCGCTTTTAAACACTACTGGGTCACTACACACTTGCGAGAAATCCTTATTCGAAGAATTCCACCTAGCGGCGAATTCGAGAGAACGCGTCGCGTCGATTTCCGGCTTGCGGCACTCCAACTGAACGTTGCTTCCGCTATACGCGATTTATTTTGTACTAATTACAATTAAGGGGATGAACAATTGAAAAAAAATTGCAAATTTAAAATAAAAAAAATTTTTTTTGCCCGTTACATAAAAAAAAAAAATTTTTATAAAATCTCAAAAGGACGTATATTTCACTCACTATTGGAATAGCTTCTCTGTTTTAAAAGGTGGGCTAATATATTTTCGGGATACTGTATATACGTTGTTAAAAAATAAAAGAAACGATAAAAAACGCAATTTGGAGTTTTCGACTGCTCGCCTCATAAATTGCAGTTGTCTACGCGTTAGGAAATAAAGTTTTTTAAGAGCTCACAAAAATTATATTTGATACAATGTTATGAATATTATTCCCTTTTAAAATGTTGGCTAATACATTTTTAAAACACTTCGTCAAAGGATGTGTAGGGAACGGAGAGTATGAAGTAAATGCCCTTTTCATTTTTTTATACAATCATTCTTGAATTGCCATTACTAGGAGCATGTTTGCCGTATCCCAAATATCATTATACTGTATGCCTACTAATTCCGATAACTTGTACGCGATAGCTGTCGTCGTGTCGCTGTCAACACATGAGAAAAAAGACCCGCAAAGTACGATACAAGCACCAAGAAATAATACATTAGTTTCCAACGCCATCACATTTTTTTTTTCCTGAAAAGTCCTTGCCACATTTCCTCGAATTATACAATGCAAATGAGCGTACAACTCCTCTCTCTGCAAGCATTTATACCTTCCATTTCACTTCCTCCGCGTACATACATCAGAGATTTCAATAAAAACAAACTGCAAACCTGTAAATAAACTAAATCCAACAGATTTATTGTAATTTCTTGCATGTTCGGAGTATTCTTCAATCCTGTTGCAGCTAGGAGCAGCTCCACGCAGTGCATCGGGGTGTGAAACGGCATCTTATAACCGACAGTCTTGAACACTTCGTATTCCGACAAAAATATCGCGCTCGCCGAGTACTGCGAATTCTTATCTATGCTCCGTAATATAGTGATCACCTGCGTTCAGGGCAAATTAAGCTACCGCTGCCGGAGAATTATGCATAGAATACGATATATATACTTGTGAAATTGTTATGTTTCTAGAATGTGAATCCATTTTACTTGCTAATTGTAAGCAGGAGATGAGACGGAGCTTTGAACAGTTCGCCAATGTTTTGCAAGCCTTGGTCCAAGAGCTGTCCGTATGGTCAGTCTCTCCGTACATTTTCCAAAAGGTGTTACAGATAAATTTATCGTACAAGTGAATGGCAATGTATTTCGTATCATGTCCCAAATCGAGGTGATCTGTTATTTTAAATATGACATCGACTACCGCGCCCGACACAGCTAGAAGAGTAATTGATTCGAAATAAAAAGGAACGTGGGATACGGGACGATTAGTTGAAGTGAAATAATTACCTAGAAACGGCATATAAAAGTCGTGTTCTCTGCGGACGAGAGTTCCTTGTTCTTTAACTGCGGCTACAAATTCCTGTAGCCAATCGTCGAGCAATGGTTCTACGTTGATTAAATGTGACAGAGTGAATATCTACCGGCCTTAAGACAAAATTAACTCGGGATAAATACCTAGACAGGCCGTGTCTAAATCCATTAGTTTCGTAACCTGTTTGTTATCAAATATTAATTAAACGTCGTGGCGAACGCAACATACGTCTCACCTTTTGAACAACGTAAGAAACACTGCTGAACGGAAGACAATTGGACAAGTCGTAGATCACGTGATATTGTGAATCAAAGCGAAGACAGTCGGGAGTGTATTCAAAAACGTTTCGCGCGCAGGTAATAATTACAAACGAAACATAGGTGTCGTAAAGAACATTTAATTCAATGCTCATATGTACAAAATTAATTTCTTAATTGTAATCTACATTCATATTTTGTTCCCTGTTCTCCAAATCCGTTATTAATAACGGCTCGTACGTCCATTTCGGAAACACGCGTTTATACAGATTCATTAAGACGGTGTCTTGAGACTTGAGTTGCCCGTTGAAAACGCATTTCATGTGACCGTGCGTACCTAAAAATAAGAAGAAGAAACCGAATTTAATACCTGTTTCCCTGAATACTGTTAAAAATGAATTACCTAATGGTTCCTTTATGTGTCCCCTGCGACCGTGTTTCGTCCGCAGCTCGACTGGCTTGAACCAATTTATGTCTTCCCGATGGAAGAACATGAATCTTATGACAGCCGATCGTTTATGCACTTTGTACGGATGACCGCTGAGGACGGCTCTCTTTATGACTATCCTGTCAGGATTTACAGATAACACGCTACCAGTTCCAATTAGTTCCAACGAACCGTTTAATTTCTGCACGTAACATAGAACCGGACACGGTGGGAAAACGATCGGAGCGAACATGGTTGCAACGACGGTACTCTCCGGCCTGAAGTATCTCTCGTACTTGTGTTTGTTCCCGTTCGTGTGCTGGCTGAATATCGGACAAGCGGCGAATCTCCTGAAGCCGCATTGGAATATCAATCTCTGCTTAGATTTCACTGGCAAAGGAGTGTTGTTCGTATTCTTCAATGCTACGTTCAGTACGGACATTTTCTGTTCATTAGGGAGTAGACCGAATACGATCAACGGGCGGTTTTCCAATGCGCAGAACGCGGTGAAAAGATCTTGCCTGACGTTGACAACGTGGATCCTTATGTACCAACCAGGCATCGCACCTTCCACTTCCTCCGATTCCTTGAATATGCGTTTCCGCGTACGATCGAAATTTTCAAATTGAAATATTCGAGCGTAATCGCTAGGGAGATTTTCTTTTGGGTCCCACGGGCTCGTGCGAAACGATTCGAGTCCGCGGTATTTCTGAAATCTCTGTTTAGCCAAGGTATCTTGAGGTGTGTCCACTTCGTCGGGGAACTGTGCGTCCAATTTTGCAGACTTCAATTTATCCATCGTTTCTTTCTCCTCGTTCATATCGATATTCTGATCATACCGTTCGTCCGGAGCTTCTGAAACAGTAATCGTCTCGTACTCTTCGTCGTCCTGTTCCGCTTCCACCTCGCTGTCTGTTTCAGACTTCGTTCCGTCGACAGACATTTTGTCCTCCTCGTCGCTCGAATGTTCGCTGAACTCCTCTCCGTCTTCGTCGGGAATCCATGCTGCTTGGTATTCGGAAGTTCCCTTTGGAACTTTCTTTACTATCTTCTTTTTTTGAGTAGCTGCAGCTTCAGCTAATTCTTCCTCCGTAGGCCAGGTCTGTTCAGCGTCCATAGGATCAGGCACGTTCTCGCTTTCGAGAGATTCCTGCTTCGCGGGATCTGCACGTTCGAGAACTCGTATCAATGGCTCATCGTCCATTGCGTTACAACGTTTTCTCTGTTTCATTTCCACTGGATATGGATCTTCTGGCGCGTCTATTTGAGACATCTGAAAGTCCCCCAATTCTGGTATATGTACCAAACCGTTAACTGACAGGGGAATACCTCGCAGATAACCTGAGATTATGAGAGTTCCAAATACTGCAGAATCTTCATTAGATTTAAACTTCAGTTCCTCAGCTAATAAATAAGCTCTCTTATTCCTATAAGACACAGTCCTCTGTTTTTGAGAGCCAACACGTCGCAAAACGTTAAAGGCATCCGTAGCAGAATCCAGGTGCAGAACTTTTTCTTCGGGTAACCACTTAGAGATCTCATTGGACACGCTGCTCTTAAACTCTTGCCGTTTCTTTATTGGGAGACTTTCAACGTTGGTCAGTGCCACTACAGGAGTTGTCAAACCTTGGGCAACACAGGGTAAAATAATTTCTCTTCCCCAATCATCCAATACCTCGTCCTTAGGACTGTTATCAGACACATCAACGGCGGAGGCAACAAAAAGAACAGTCGTTGCTACTTTTGCTAAGTCCAGTGTAGCAAATAAATTACCAACAGGAGGTACGACTATAGAGAAACGCTGTTTAAACCTGGGTATGCTGTAACAGAGAAAACAGTGTTTAGTAAGTTATTAGTACTGCATATTGCTGCGGAATCATACCTCAGATGAATCGCGCCGCATGGGCTTCTGTTTATGTTCGCAGACTCGTCTGCTTTTGTTAAAGTAGATAAAACGTGATCGATATCTAAATCCTCATGCAGTGGAATAATGCAAACGAGAATAGGTGCAGAATTAGATCCACCTAAATTTCTTTTCGCTTGCAGAACTTCTTCTCTCTTATTTTTCCTGATTTGAGAGGACTGATGCCTCCTGGCATCTTTCCCAAGATCTTTCGCAGCACGTTTCACCAATGCTTTTACTCCAATCTTGCCTGTAGCATTAAACAATTTATTTTCCAAACCGTCGGTATACACGTTTAAAAATAATTTTACCTTTAACCTCGCCGCTTATTGAACCTTTACTTCGGTGCCTGCCGGTCTTGTGAGGTTTGTTACTTTGTTTAAATGCACCGGGCCTGTGCGTTTCTCGTTTTATTATCCCCATATTTCCAAGTATTTTGCATTAAATAATTTTCTTCAGGGTAAATCGAATGTCAACTACAACCAGAAAAGGGCTCCTCTCTGCTGCAACGCATATGCGAAATACAAAACAGCCCTGAGGACTGTCTTTCCACCTCCACATCCGTAACCTTAACTATAGCTGATAAATGCACAGTGAAATTATTCGCTATTTTTTTCTTTGCTCTCTTCTTTTCTACTTACATGATTCATTGATAGTAGAAGATATCTACATGGATTCTGAATATATGTATAGATATACTGATATCTACATGGATCAAGCGTATCAGTGGATATATGTGTAATTATTACAGTGAACTACGTATTTACAGTTAATGAATATTGTACGACGTTTGTATGAATTATCAAATTAATTTCATCTCTCAGATAACGGAAACGTTCTTTCTATGCATGAAAACCGCATGCAATTTTTTATTTACTTCATCATCACGGAAATCATGATAAACTTGTATTTAGAACCAAAGGATCTTACATATGTAATAACTCTCTGTATGACAGTAATCATGTTCGTGCAAATGTATGAATACATTTTCAAGAAATATTTCTGGCGCGAAATAAAGGACACTGTAAGTATGACATTAATTCCTGTGCTTTTTAACATTTTCTCCATGCTCTTCTCTTTTCTCCAGGTTATAAGAACAAACATGGAGTCATGTGATCTCGATTCCATGAATGGTTTGGACTGTGCAACCCTCATGGCACACATGTATTACAATGGGTATTTGAAGATCATACTTCCTTCACCTGGTACCACGGTTAAAGGATTAGTTGAAAAGATTGAGGATTACGAAGATAGTAACAATATAAAAATAAGCGTGCATAAGTTATTTATTTTAATTCCATCGTCTTCGTATATTCCACCTGACTTGAAAGAGGCCTCGAATAATTGGATGGAAAGCGCGAAGGACTTGCCTAACGAGATACGAAATCGGGCGGGAGTCAAAAGAAGAGAATATCACAGTACAGTATACAAAATTTATCCTGACGGCTTGAGAACGAACACACCTTTGTATCTCGTCGTGGAAGGAGCATCACCTTTGTTAACTTTTTACGAAATGATGTCACGTTCTCACGAAGACACATGCGCTTATCGAACTTATCATAAAAATATCATTAAGAAATTTTATGAGAAATTAAAACATTTATTAGAAAACGATCCAGAATGCTCCGATGTTTGTGAGCTAATTTATTATGATGATTATGAAAATGGAAAGAAAGTGAATATTGCAAAGGTACTTTTAAATAGGCTATAAAGGAAATACAGGATACAAATCGGATATATTCGTACTCGATTTTTGAGCATGTTGTAAATAAGAATTGTGACATGATGTATACGCTATGGTCCTTATGAAAGAATATATTTGTACATAATGTTGAATTGTCTGACTTCCTTTTACACGTAATACCCATCAGAGATAAGGACCTCGTTATCAAAATATCATTTATTTGTGCCTTGCAAATGTACACGTACGAAAGAGCGTAATAAAAACGTATTACATCCGTTTTAAATCCAGAGGGAACGGATTCTTAACAATTACATTGAATACGTTTTTAATTATAAAAATGCTTAGTCTATTTAAGGCCCCTGATATATTTATATAAAAATGATGTATTGCAATCATGGTTCATTACTATTAATTAAAAACGTCTGGCACAGTATGACGCACGATCATCGTTATCATCACAATTTCTTACATGTCCATCTCGAACTGTTCCGCGGATTCCTCGATTATTGGAGCGTCTATAAAAATCAAAATAATAACCAATCGAATCACACCACCGTAACAATCTTCATTAATATACTGACCTTTGTTGATTTGATTCTTTACCGCCGTCGTATTCGATGCCGGATTTTTCAACAATTCCGACGGCATGTTCCGCGGTGGCGTTCGCGATATAGGCGAGTTCCGTAAATTCATCAAGAAGTCACGCTCGTAAACTATACGAGTACCTGTAAAACAACTCCGAAATCGAGGCTGTCTAAATTTCAAACATTAACCGCCGCGTCGCGGTTTCGGTTAAAGATATCCTTGTAAACAAACGTACAAAAATATCTGTAATAAAATCGCGTTGGCATTCACGGCTGTTACAATAATAGGAGGGCCACGCGTGCACAAAGGCCCGATGTTTACGGTTCTACGATTGAATAATCAACGCGATTAATTATTCCGATTTAACGTCGCACATATACACTCCAGATGGAGGATTGATATTCTTACAATGAACTCGATCGGTTCGCTCCGGCGTTCCAATAAACTGTTCCGATTGAAACAAAGGCACTGACCTCCGGGTGTAGTCGAGAAAAGCGTTCCGCCGGGGGTGGTCGAGTAATCGTGCGGCAATTGACTCGGATCGTTGATAACGATCCGTTTCGAAGGTATGTTTTGGCTCTGGGTGGCCTGCCTTGCGATGGGCGACGCTGACATAGTCGAGTTTCTTTGGGAATCAACAAAAATAATAGTCGTTTACAACAGGCGTGCTGCGCGTGACAATGCTTACAGATAAGACCGTGAGGCGAGCCGAACGTGCTTGCCAGCTCGGCCAGCAAACTTTACTGCGTAATTTATGAAAACCAACCGCGATTACGTACTGCTCGAGAGATTAAATATAAACGCGATCCGTCCCGGCACGGGTGGCGAACGAGAGGTATTGTCCCTGGGGGGCAACGGCTACGCGAATTTCATGCCCACTGTTCGAGTCGATTCGTATGTAGGTAGGTACAACGCACAGCAGTCCCGAGAGGCCGAGCCCTGATTAAACGTACACAAAGCGTATATAACATACGTGTTGATCGGAGCGCAACCGAATTACTTGCGGCGAGCACGGTTCACGGAGTCGCACCACGCGATAAGTAATTGTTTTATATAAGACTCACGAGGATACCCTCCCCACTTCTGGGCAGCCACGGAAAAATGCCGCGAGCCAATCCGTTGGCGCGAACTGTCGTGTTATCATCGTACTAAACTCAAGTACGACCCAAGGGGCATTCAAATATCGCAATAACGCGTTGAATTAATGTCCTGCATACTTACGTATTTACGCGGCGAGATTATTACGTCTAAAACCGATTAATACGCGGCCGCGGGATTCCAGTGTCAGCGTTCTATGATTTGTATCGCTCGTTACGCCTCCTACCCCTTTGTTTCCTGGCCGCGCACGCTGCTCACCGCCGACACGTGTACATACACATAAGTGCGTTAAAAAACAAAAGGGAAACGGACAGCTGGTAGAAAATATTTACAGCTACATTTAATTTAAAATCGTATCGAACACTCCATTTTCTCTAGTTCGTATCTTCGAATACAACAGATGTTTACAAATATCGTTTGTTAATAACAATATAGATTTCCATACGAATACGTCTCGTGCGTAGTAGATCAGTTCATAATATTTCCTATTGCGAAGTAAATGCAAACGCCTTACGAACGGAGCCACAGCTTAATCGAGGATCGATTATAAAGACGTATATTTTTTTCTAGAATTTTACAAATGTTTAGCAAGCAATAAATAAAAGGCGTTGCTCGGTTAATTTGAATATATGCAGTCCATCGTGTTACATCGAGAGACAGAAGGATCAGGACCGTTTATTACGTAGCGCTTAACATAAAATGCACGCGGCCTATCTGGAGTACAGAGAATTAAAAATAATAATAATAATAATAATAATAATAATAATAATAATACGTCGATATTTTTGTTATATGAACTACATCCACATTTATTCCGTCAATTATCAAAAGAATTTGATACTCGCATCAGTATAATATATAAATACAATAAAATTCGCTACGGTCCCTTGTTCAAAAGAAATTTCTCCTATTATTTACAGAATTCATAAGGGAGTTTTCGGAAATTCGAGCAATTCGACGATCGTTCCTACGATGCAATGAAATAGAAGAAATTACTCCAACTTTCGAAAACTATTAATTAACGATGTTACATGAAACTACCATGTTCTCTTGTCTCACGAACATGTGCATATATAAGAGTCCTCACAACGAGCGTTTCTATTCCCAAACAAGTCACACAAGTACACAACTAATGCAGCGGAAAGTGTTTTCAAAAGTTTGTTTTATTGATAAGAATATAAAATGATCGTGTAAAAGATTCGGCTTCTATAACCATTTAAAAAAAAGGAGAAAAAGTATAAATAAAGCAGTCGTACATATCAAACAATAATTCGACATTTATACATATCATTTAATAAGCCTGCAAAGGGCAGGAAAAAATATATAGGATTTACAAAACTTCTATATACTGAATCATGAAATTTGGTCTTTATTTCCGAAAATATCTGCCTCATTTCTGGACCGCTCAAAATTGCCTGCAATACAAATAAAAAACCTGTGAGAACTTTTCCGACAATCCTGTCTGTTCGAGTATGCAAGTAGAGAGAGAGCTTGCATTTCCCCCGGATGAATTTACACCGTCCTTTCTTTCCGAATTCCATCGAGCCTTTCGAAATGGGAAACGTAATTGATGAGCCGATTGATCGTTCGAAAAAAAGAGCGTCCGAGAGCGCGACATGAATATGTAATAACAAAAACCACAATTAGAAGATCAAACACTTTATTTCTTAATGAAGGCATATGTACTTGGGGCTTGGGACATACAAAAAATTCGTATCGTCTAGAGGTTGAATGTACATCTCCTTCTGCAACGCTTGTGATTGAAGTACCCCTTCCAGTAACCGACTAAACCTCTGCCTAGGCAAACGCGTTGCAATCGCGGCGGTAGAATCATCGGAAACGTGAACTGATAAATTATCCAGCTGGGGAAATCGTATAAGGAAGAAAACGAAACAAGATAATTCAAGAACGGGGACTTGAAATTCGTAAAGAAATTTCGTGATGGTCGAAACTGCGGATGCATCGTTTTAGAATTTATCGGAACAGCAATGAGGTAGAAAGAGATAGAAAGAAAGAGAGGTAAAAAACAACAACCGAATTCGGTTGAATTTCCTCGCTTCACGATTCTCTTTGTATTACCCCCTTTTTTCCGCCTCGCACAAATCGAGATAATCTTGCTATTTTTAATGATATCAACGTGGATACCCAGTGATATTAGTAGCAGAATTATATATACGTATATATATGTATATATATATATATATATGTATAGTAGAAATAGTAGCAGGAAATGTGGTAATAATAAATATTGAACAAGAAGAGGATAGCGCAAGAGTATATACCAGTAAATAGTAGTAATAGTAAGAGCGATATAGTGGTAGTATAGCGGAACAGTAGTGTCCGTAGTGTGATAATTGTAATAATTATTAAATGTATATATTACTAGCTTTTCTCTAGCGTAAATGATAGCTATTACCGTCCTGTAATCTACTATTATAAAATGAAATTGAGACGAGAACGTTTGGAATATTTCGGTAGATCGCGTTTACATAAGCGATTACAGTTCACCAACTCGCTCTTTATATACTCACACACCATGAGAGATCAGCTGAGAGCTCCGTATTTCACTTACTTTTATTATTTTTTTGTGTTTAATTATAATGAATTATAGCCAATAGTCAGATTTAGATCAAATCTGCGACATTCAGTGGCATTTCATCGATGTGAGTGTTATAGAATGTTTCAATATCGTGCAGGATCCGTTTGTCGTCTTCCGTCACGAAGTTAATTGCAACTCCCTTACGACCAAAACGACCACCTCGACCGATTCTGTAACAATGTCACGTTTAATTAATTTCCTCTCGTAACGCACGATCGGACGTGTCGCCAACGGCGAGAATTACTTTTTGATCGCGCTATGATCTTGAAACGAGGAAATCTTGCTCACCTGTGAATGTAGTTCTCACGATTGGAAGGTAAATCGTAATTGATGACAAGTGAAACCTGTTGAACATCGATACCACGTGCCAAAAGGTCGGTAGTTATGAGGACGCGAGACGATCCGGTTCTGAATTGCCTCATGATAAGGTCACGCTCCTTCTGCTCCATGTCTCCGTGCATCGCGGAAACTGTGAAGTCGCGGGTGCGCATATTATCCGTTAACCAATCTACTTTGCGCCGCGTGTTGCAGAAAATAACAGCCTGGGTGATACTCAATGTATCGTATAAGTCGCACAGCGTTTCGAATTTCCATTCCTCTCGTTCAACGAAAATGTAAAACTGTTTGATACCCTCCAGCGTGAGTTCCTCTTTTTTAACGAGGATACGAATCGGGTTACGCATAAAGCATTGCGATACATCCAATACGTCAGCCGGCATCGTGGCCGACAGCAATATGACCTGGAAACGTACGATCGGTATTTAAAATACGCCGCGAACCATTTCATGCCAAACCTGAAGTCACGTTGGTATCGTGCCAAGCTTTAAAAATATTTATCCAACATCCGGAACGAAATAATTCCGCGTACCTGCACTTCGTTAGGTAATAATTTGAATACATCGTGGATTTGTTCCTTGAAACCACGGGAGAGCATCTCGTCGGCTTCGTCCAATACGAACAATTTGATGTTGTTTGCCCGCAATGCCCGTCGACTAATCATGTCGTATACTCTACCAGGAGTACCGACCACTATATGAGCACCTTGATCCAATTTCCGCATATCCTCGCGCACATTGGTGCCTCCGATGCACGCGTGGCATTCCGCGTGCATGAAATCTCCCAAAGCGATTACGACCTTTTGAATCTGAATCAGAGAGCAATTAGTTTCCGATCGGATGCAAGAAAACAAGGTAACGTTATAGTTTCATGTTAGAACTCACTTGTTGAGCAAGCTCACGGGTTGGTGCTAAGATCAAGGCTTGACACTCTTTGATACTGGTGTCAATTTGTTGTAAAATAGAGATTGAAAACGTAGCAGTCTTGCCAGTACCTGTTCAACGATCATAAATTAGAAAATGAAGCGTCCTATTTAACAATTGTGCGTTTCGATTCGTTACCTGATTGTGCCTGTGCAATAACATCATGTCCTCCTATACACGGCAGAATGGCACGTTGCTGAATCGCAGATGGTTTTTCAAAGCCATAAGCATAAATACCACGAAGCAGCTCTTCTTTCAATTTCATTTCATCGAAGTTATCAATGACCTAATAAACAGGAGCAACATTAGTTTCGATCTAAATCTAACAGCAACGAATCGTTAGCTTCTTGTATTACAAAAATTAACTTACTTCATCCCAGTTGGATTCGATGATACCATCAGGGTCCATGCCTGGGGGGCCACCCTCATATGATTGCTGATCACTATCACTAGGTCCATTTTTGGAATCTCCTGGCCATTGATCATCGTTTCTGAAAGACAATCAAACATTAATACACGATACATAAAATGTTTTGTATTCAAATAAATTGACATCGACAGACAGAAGAAACAATAATTATTTAATAGTAATCTTAGCGGTCGATTAATAACTCCGAATACCTCGTGAAAAATCAAACGTGAAATGGTACGAGCGATTTTCAAACTTAACGACCTTGAAACGTATGAAGAATTCAACGTCGTGGCAAGTCGGTCTCCCGATAAAAACGAACAATGATTTAATCCGAAATAATCCGAGAGCTTCTTATCAAAATATACCGCGGTCCCGCGGAAACGTGGGAGCAAAATATTTGCGAATGGATCGTCGTACAGCCGCGGCAATGCATTTATCGATGACTTGATAGATGCGTTGACAGTGACTCACGCGAAAGCATGCCCGAGCAAGTAAGACGTGCTCCGATTCTAAGAGCCAGCCTAAACCGACGCGCACCGTGTAGCATTTTTAGCCCGGCTCGTCTTCTGTCGATTTTCCTCGTCGAACCAAAGAAATTCAACCATTTATTACGTAATTTCAGCAAAGTAAAACTGTTTGCTCGCCGAGTGGGACGAGCGTGCTATTTTACGTTCGCGATTAAAACGTGTCCCTCCGGCCAGCAGCGGACAAAAATCGACGGGACGATAATTGCGATTATAGATCGGGTAGCGGCCAGTGGCTGTAGAGGATCGCACCGTTAACGAGGCAACGTTAATCCCGCAAACAATGTGACAAAAACGTATGCACGCCATGTTGTCAGTCTCGTGTCCCATGCATTCGCTGATTGCGACACTATTTTCCGACGATTTACCAACGAACACGGAGAGCCGATCGCGCACCGGATAAAATTCGCCGAAGCACAACGTTCACGGTTACAACGCGGTGTTTAATAAAGCTTGAAGATCTCCCGATTACGCGTGAAAAAACCAAACTTACCTTCGCTCAGACGTATGCGACATGTTTCACTCACGGTAGGTCGACGGAAAGGACGAGTTCCTATTGCGTCAAGAGGGATATTCTTATGAGCGCCGCGTTACGGCGCTGACGATAGTCTTCAAATTTTCAACCAAATTTTTATTTAACCCGACGGGTTAAATACGCCTCGGTTTGCTCGGAATGTTTAATTTATTAACTTATCGCACCCGTCCGGTGTTTTTCAATGCATTTTCGTTCGTTCTTAAAAGATTTTCTATCAGAAACATCTACTGCGCAGGAAGGAAGTACGTCAATTACCCACAGTTCAGTGGGGACTCCTAATGGATCTTGCGAGGTAAATCCAAACGATTCGTCGATCGGGCTTCCCTTTGTTCATCCTCAAACGCTTTTACGTACCTCTCTTCCTGTTCATTACACCCCATCGATTTCCGTTCAATATCCTCGTCGAGATGGTCGTAAGTACAAATTTATCTTCGAAAATGTAGCGGGAATACTCTTGTCAATTTTAATACGCGTAACAATGACTGTCAATCTGATAATATGTCTATAATCACGTATGCTGTATAAAAGGTGCGGAAACATTTAAAAAAAACGTTCGACGAGATAAATTGCTGATATGTCGTTTATTTTACTAACGTTTTTATACATACTTACAATCTTTGTACATAATTTTACAACGATCGATATTTTAAACGTAAATGTACATATATACAAATTATTTGCGTATTTATTTACAAATATATCACATGAAGGCACAAGCGAGAATAAAGAATAATACTGCTACAGGGAAAATGATATAAACTTCCATACGCGGATGACAAATTGATATGAGCAAATTGACATCCTCTATCGCATTTTCAATTTCGCCCTTAGTCGGTATCTCAACGATCACTCTATCCGAAGATAATAAACTTATCGGGAACGAACATTCCGTTTGATTTATACAAGAGCTCGTTACGTCCTCGTAATGAAAGACAGGCTTGTAGATGTCGAATAAAGCATGTATGTCATTGGACACGATATCGTTGTCGCTGTAAAATATGTAATAGTAGTATCCGTTCTCTTCGACATTGTGCACGGCCTGCATGTGTTTACCATTCAGTAGATAAGTCACATCGGTACATTCTTCGGAGGGGGCGAACTCTTGAGCTATCAATATCGAGCCCCCGTAACATTTGAACAATTCATTTTCAAAACTGGAGACCGAAGAGTCCTCATCAATCCTAGTTAAGTTCCCAGCATTTCCCCCATGCTTAACTCCCTGATCGAATAAAAGCGTCGGGTTAACGACTTCGTTATTCCTCTTAACTCTCTCAATAACATCATCGAAACTTAACGTTTTCCTCAATCTGACATTGCTCTGTTCCCTTTCTTTCATCTCCTTCCTTCTGGCATGTCTCAATTTCCTAGTATTACGCACGAGCTTTGGTCGATCTTCGTCCCAAATTGATTTCCTAGAATCTCCCGTTATATTTTCCCTGCTGGAATTGAGATTTCCTCTCGAATGGAATGTTTGATCAGTGTTGTTTAAGAGTGGATCTTCCGTTTCATTGAGTGTACCGTTAGAACGAGTTTCTTTTGCATTTGATTCAAATGTAACTTTAACTTGCTTCTTTGCCCCTGGCATAAAAATATCTTCGACTGGTTCTGTATTGTGGTGATCCTCTATGCCACAGGTCCGCAAATTCCGTTCGCCTTTCACAACCAGTATAGAAGCACCTTCGAACCTGTATGGAAGAAGATCACGCTGACTCGACGTTACATTAGGATATTTAAAAGGGATTATTTTTGTACCTTGAGCAGACTGAAAGAGCAACGCTCGCTCCTTTCATGAGATAGAATCCCCAGTACTCTAGAGTATCGTCGGGCAATGTCATACTCTTTTTAAGACGTATGTGCTTTCTATACGAAGTTATTTCCGGCTTCTTGGTCATTTGAAATGCATTGAATGTTCCATTCATTTGTAAAGTGTGCGTCTGTACAGAGGATAACGTCATACAATTTCGAACTGGTTCGAAGAAAGTCTCATAGCTTACCGAGCAAAATATTGTAGAGATTCCATCGGTAATTTCCAAGATATCAGAATCCGTTACGGCATATGCTACATTGGCATAAAAATTATGACGTAAATATAACGGTGTTACGAGGAGTATAATCGGTAAAATAGTTGTTAACGTGCAGAAAACTAATATTCTCTTGATTCCATGCATCTCTCACGAACCTAGAACAGTTCGATTATCTCACGTCTTTATACACCAACCATTGGATTATGCATAGAATAACAATCGTAGAGTGTTCGTTTATAAACGCAAAGCATTAACGGAACATAGTAGAATAATAGTTGATATAAACATTTACGGAGGGACAACCAGGTTGGACATTTCTCAGTGATAAAAACAGAAAGCTCGAGTATCATTACGGGTGTAATAACGTGATAAACGTTATCATATGACTCTGATTCGTCAATCATTTTGACGTGCGACACGCTTTCTCTGTTTATCACGCATGCGTTCTCGATCATTACGATTAGTCTCATCATCTCGTACGAAGCGTCAGGTCAACGAGAAGTGCAAAGATTATTGAAGGAACTAAATGATATTGCAATAAAAGCATAGAAATTTGGAGAAAAATAATTTATTTCCTCTAAGACTGTTAGGAAGCTCAACTTACATTTAACAATTGGAAATGTTATTAAAAGTCTATCAAAATCCCTCGTGTAGATTAATCTTCGCAGTGGCTTGATAATACCCGTTACTACTGATCGTATGACGTTGCGATATATGAATCTGCTTTACTGTCGTCTCCCCAAAGACTGTATTTTTATGAGCCTGTAACACATATGACATTTTCATTATAATCCTTACAACTCTTATGAGTCGAATGATCAATCGTACTTCTAATATGTCCCTCGCATCGAATGATAATGCAGTTTTCGTGGGACTTCCGTTTTTATTCTCGTCTTCTCTGTTCTTGAAACGTGTGTTCATCAGAGTTGCATGAAGTTTAACTTTCTTCGGCAATTCTGAACGGCGCCGATCTTTCTGCAGTAATCCTGAATGATACACATCTTGCTATTAAGATTTTATATATAATACACAGCAGAGATGTTAATACCCATTTACCTATACTCTCATAGTGAACTACAATCTCATCAGCGATGTTCTGCAAAATTCCATTTTTATCCTCTACGGTTGCGTACAGAACTTGCGCTTCGCTAGGATCATCATTCATGATCTCGACTCCTTTTAAGCTTATAGGGATCTCCCCAACTTTTTCAATCACCGGCCTATAATTAATTGTGAATCATCAAACTTCTGTTTATTAGAGATTGTCCCTAGTTCTGTAAGATATATTCCTACTTCACAAAATGTTCTTTACAGAAATCTAAAGCCTCCACAGCTTGATTTCTTTCGACGTCATCCAGTAATACTAATGCGCCAATAGTAAGATGCAATTTACTTGGCGTTTGAAAAATCGTTTCATCCACACCCTTAGATGCATTCCCTAAATTTGACAACACGTCTTCTTTGAACGTGTTGAACTTCGTTATTATGTGATCCTCATTCAATGGTATAGACAAAAAGTGAGTCATTGGTATCCTTTTCCTATTTGCTTCTATCAACAGATTTATTCTACTACGTGCTTTTTTAATTCCTGTCGCATCATTACCAACAATGACTGTAAATATACGTACAGATAAAATTCAGAAATTTTCTGTCACACATCTTAATCTGTTTAAACAGGAATATAATTTACCAATATCGCCATCCTTTCCCTTCTTTGGGATAATGATCTGAGTCCTAGTCTCACTCTCCAATCTCTTATGTACCATCCCTTTGGCTCCAATGATATACCCGAAGAAAGCTCTGAAATGGAATCATTAAAACACGCTTAAATATAGGCAAAGTATTCAATCATATTTACTTCGGCACATAAAACGTATGTTTATATCTGGATCCGTATGGGACAATTTCTATGTCATTGTCATATTCCTCCTCGGAATCATTGCATTCCACTTGATCGTTGTCTTCGACGTAAGGTGATAAATTGCTAGCATCTTGAGACTGTTTAATATTTTCATATGACCGATAACAACGACCGTCCACCCAAACCAGCTCGGGTTTCAAAACATCCATATTTCGTATTTTATTTGCAGTATCATACAATTCCACGATAAAACTCTTGTCACAGAGCTGACGTTAACACCAGATGACAGTGATGAATTCGCATTTTCGTGGAACTTCGAAATCAATCAACGGTCGGTCGGATCAACGTCGGGAATTTTAGCAATTAATTCAATTGAATCTCTGACAGATTCAGTACAATAACCATAACGTTTTACCGATAAAATAAAACAGACATGTTTTGGCATGACAAACAAGTGGCGCCTCTCTCTGAGAGAGCTTGCGCTTGAAATAAAACTGCGAATTTCATTTATATTTATTTATTTATTTATTTATCTGACAGCAGGTACTGAGTAAAAATTCACATTATATGCAGTAGAAGAATTCGATATGCTTGAGAAAAGGTTCCGAAACAGAATCAGAATAAAGAGGTATAGTTGAGAGATCCTACCATAATTATGTATAAATTACGCGCATACGCCTAGTAGTGATGTTTCGTAATAAATAGAAGCGCAGGGAATCTTTGGATAACTGCTAAATTAAAAACTGACTTTGCCGCGTATCTTAAAGAAACCCAAGCCGTTTCTGTTGTGTACCAAGGCACCGACACCACAGTAGTTCTCTATAATAATAAGACCGTTCCTTATGCTACACTCCGATGGCAAGAGGTCTTTAATCGCAGACTGCAAACCCTCAACGTTGAACTTCGCCGATTCCGCTTCCAATCCTGTAAACATTCACACTCTCGAAATGAGCAATCAGTAAACCGATGCGAGAACTACTTGCCTTTGTACCAAAACAGGGGATGGCTGGCGTAAGTGAGCCATGGAATGTCCTTTGCGAAGGGATTCCACTTCTTGGTCAGTGGCAGTGGATTACCCTTGTTCCACATCAGTCTTATTCCAGACATGTGTCGTTTCCTGGAAAAGCATCTCGATCAATGGAAGAAAGTAACAACGCGAACAGCGATTCAACACAAACATCTAAATATTAACGCATGTATCATACAAGGCGGAACATAAGTATCCTACTGTAAAAGCAACGGCCTGCAAGCATAAACGTGTGCTAAATTAAAAGACCGCATTCCCATGGAAAGATTACATCGAGGCGGATAATCTAATACGCATGAAAATATTAATAACAGGGAGAGAGAGAGAGAGAGAGTGCAGAGGAGGTACGAGTAGGTCTCTGTTCTACGTAAGAACTCGGGATGTACCTAGGTTCGAATTGTGCGAGACCCGTACAAGAGGCAAGAGAGGACCACTCTTGACGAACCGCACAATGAATCATCGACGACACCCCCTCCGCCAATCCACTTAATCGGCTAGAAATCGTTCATTTATAAAGAACATCTCCCAATCACGATTCATATTGTACGCTTAATACGTTTCCCCTTTTCTGAATAGTTTACTTACGGTGCTAGAGACGCCGTTGGATAAACCAGTTCGCCGGAGACTAAAGTATCGATTTGCGATAGTGGCACTCGATTGTACTCGAGTATCTTTAAAGATATAAAGTCGTACTTAATCGAGTAAATAGCTTTCGTCGTAAGAATTACCAGTCTTTCTTTCTCAGTGTCCCACAGACTTATTCTACAAACGATTCAACGTTACACGATAGCTAATGACAATGCTTGCTACATCAGTGTCCATACTCTGTCAATAGCCAGCTTCCAACAATGTTCCTCTCTTCCTCGTTTATCAAACTGTCTTGACAGTCCTTCAACGCTCTCTCGACGACCTCATTTCTGTCAGAGAAGAACGAGTGAATATCTATATGCTTAAAGGGAATGTTAGAAACATCCCTCGATGACACAGCCTGGCTCTTCCCTTCGTTCTCCTTGTTCTTCTTTAGAGTGTTAGGAGCTCCTTATAATAATTAAAAATATAATTGTGGCTGAGGAAAGAGATGCTTTAAGAATTTTTAAGCTTTAAGAAAGATTAACACTATCGGAACAGGTACATGCGAACATCTTAATCGAATTAAGAAACCGATTCTAATCTAATTTGATAGAAATATTAAAATAGATGCTAATTACCGGGGGATATAGAATTTTGACCTGCGAGTTCGTTGCCGTCAATTTCTTTGTTGATTTCGAGAGTGGCCGTGTCAAAATTTCCCGGCGGTCCCTCGTCGAAATATGTTTCGTCCATCCTTCTAGGTTCTGATCCTCCGGTCCAACAAAACCTTTAACAAAATCTGTCTCCTCTTCGTTGTTTTCAATTCCAAATTCGTTCTACCTCCGAATCACGTCTCGTATGATGTCTTCTTCTATTCAATGATATCTATCACATGCAAGAAACGCTGGTTTACTCGTTTAATTCCAAGCTGTTTGACATTTCAAGTGATCGTAAAAGAAGCCATATTCGCGGAATCGAAAACATACGTTGATAACACGTTATCAACGAGATTACCTGAAGAGTCGTGAAGTACGTTTGAATTAATTAAACCGGTCAGAATATTTTTTGTACACATAACGCAAATGCTCAAAGTTCAGTCGCGATTCATTAAAACTAATTCGGTAAAATCGGAGAGTTTAATTCTTACCTGAGAAGAAAGAAAAATTTTCGATCAACTCACTTGCGCGAAGCATCTGAACAAAATTGAAAGAAATTCTAATTAGAGTTAGAAAATTGTACGATTAGCGGCGAGAACGGGAGATGAGAGTTTTATCGAACAAAAATAGGAGTTCTTTATTAAATTACGTTGACAGCGTGAAAATCTCGAGATATAACAAATTTCGACGATCGATGTATACAATCTATTATTCATATCGCTAACACTTTCTTAATATCATCGTGAAGCTATGTAACGTATATGTACACGTGCATACAGAGCATCAGCTTTAGAAAAATTCTATACGAGCATAGCTGACGATTTTGTTGATCCTTACACTTGCTGTACACAGTCCCTAAACTAGTCCTTTTTACACCACTTAAGAGTAGATGGAGAATGTACAGTTTTCTTTTATAATACTTTGGTTAGTGAACGTATTATACAACGGTGTAAAAAATACATATGTTACATATAATTTATATATTTCACAAACGGAAAAATAGTTTTCAATATATCAAACTCGTTAATATAGAAAATAAATATCCTATTCTAAACGTAAAAACTTTGGTTTTTTGTTATTATTATCTCTTTTCCTTTATGTAGCTCGGCTTTAAGTAGATTTACCCGATACGTATCTTACATATTTATAACATGCATATATCCTATCTTAAAAAAAAAGAACTCTCTTCTTGCTTTACCCGTACGTTAGTATAAAAACGTTTTCTATTTACTGTGCGGCAATCAAATTCATTTCCCTCCGAAGAGTATTGTCTGAAATTGTTGCATTTTCGCGGACGCTGCCTAAACGAAATGATCACCTCGTCATCAGTCTTATCATCAACTTAAATTTAAGCGTAGTAAGGCATCAGTGTACGCGTTCACCGTCGAAAGAAAAAAGAAAAACGAAGCGAGAAATGAAACCAGATAAACTGACTAACACACGAAATAGCTGCCGTTTAAAACTTTCGGATCGCCCGTGCTGCTATTTAAAACTGCGAATTGAAACGCGAATTAGACAACGTCTGCGATTACTTGTAGTACTGCACGTCGTCCAGCATATTGTCCGACGAGGAGAGCGTCAAACTGCGCTCGTCGTGCATCCCCTTGGCGTAATTGATTTGCTGCGACACCTGAAACGGTAATCGTTCAAATAAAAAACGTACGAACATCGTGACAATTACTTTCAATGATACCGACTCGTTTGGCGACTTCCTCGTTGTCACAACGAACTTTGGGCCTCCTCAAGAGTTCAGGCCCATCGACGTTCACAGCTATCGTTGAATCTGATCTGGATATCAGCTCGATATAATACAAAGTGGTACCGTTATTCTCCACCTTTTGCGTCGGTTGGCACAACAGCAAATCTGCTAAACTGACTTCCGTTACGACGCCTTTGGTACCGCCGGAGATAACACGGACTCTTTCGTTCGAGACGAGAACCCTCAAGTTCTCCGTCCCGCTACGAAGACACTCGTACGCCACGAATAACTCCGAGAAATTGTGATCGTTTACTATATAGAGGAACTCTTGTCCCTCTGCTTGCTGACGATTATACGGTGGCAAGAGGCCGGCTGACCCGCTGGCTACGCGAGGAGCTCGATCGCGTTTCGGTATCGTACGATGGGCACTGAAAACAATTAAATACATCTAATATAACTACGATTCAATTCATTAAACGATCGATGCGTTGATTGAGGAATACCTTCGACTGGTTTCCCTCACGGCAGTGGCAGTCTCTGTAGCAAGGTCTAGCACTCCTACAACCGGTTTCGTGATGGTTCCAACGACTCCTTTCCCGAACCCAGCGAAGAAACCCTGCGGAACATTCGTCATAGTTTACAGTTACCTTAATTAAAAGAGATTCAACTGATCACTCACAGGAAATCCTTCGTTGGTAGCTCCGTCGTAAGTCTGTTTAAAGATGCTGGTCACTCCTCCGAGTAACCCAAACCCGAGACCTTTCAGTCCGGCTACTAAATGATCGCCACTTCCTGTGGTGTTCGCTCGAATCCTCTGCCTGGCTTCCTCGTGCCTCTCGTCCATTATCACTCTCCCCAATCCGTCGGAAAGAGACTCGGTTACTTTCGCGGCGGAGTTAGAAATACCGTGGGTGACATTCTTCACCAGAGTTTTCACGCTCCCCTCGTAAATTAAACCGGAGACTCCTTCCGTGACGTCGTTCACGAAGCCCAGGGGATTTCCTAGGAAATCTACAGATCCTAATATCACCGCGGCTTGCCACTTCAGTTCCTAATATAAAAAATAAATAATATATTTTAAGGTAAGATCAGGCGTACCGAAAATTTAAATAAACGTACATCTTTGAAGTGTTTTATAATGGAATGTACTAGGAACTGAGTGCTCTCGAACGGATGTTTCTTGATGAACGGCTCGAGTTCGATGGTCGCATCCTCAAATTTGATCAACGTTAGTCCTAATTGCCTCTTGATGGCTTGAAGAGGCCGAGGCAGTTTCGTGGTAGTGAGAACGCTCAGCTTCACCTGACTGGGAACTATCTTCAACGCCCCAAAATAATATCGCTTGGCATGGGCGGCGGACACTTCAGAGATAAATCTTTGAGCCTTGAAATCGTTCTCATCCACGGGCACTTCTAACTCGGATCTTCCAGCCCCAACGAACGCGGCCAATTTCAGTATAAGCTTCTCTTCCAAATGTATGCAGAGCGGCTTGATGGTCACCACCACGTGCCTGTATATCTCAGCGTTCTGATTCTTCGACTTCAATTTCTCTGCGACCACGTGTATAGCCGGCCGCTGCTCGCTCTCCGTTCTGGCTGGCCTCGTCACGTAAAGCACAGAGGAGCACTGCGCCTCGAACAATTGATTATCTATCTGTATATCTTCTACGCTTAAATCTACGGTGGTGTTGGCAGGGGTTTGGACCAGCTCCAACGATATGCCGGAGAAACGAGCGAACAACAGTTCCTCCACGGGTCGACGCGAAACGATTGACAGACCTAAGCCAGCTGCTAGATTTACTTTTAATTCCAATTCACTGGAATTGATCTTTTCCGTGTCGGTGTTTATCTGAGTCGGCCGATGGCTGACCGCAATGTGCGACCAGTCACGTTCCTCCAGTAAAGCGAACGTCTTTTTCTAGAAATAAATCACATGATAAAGAAGACAAATGACAGTGTGTATACTTCGTACCTTCTCTTTGATGTCCAACACTTGAAGAACTCTCGTTGGTCCATCGGTGGTGACGGTGACGGAGAGGAAACCGGAACCGGGTCTTAATTTTTGCCTGCCAACGCGTTGCTCGATCGGAGGTGGATTCGTATGTACTTGAGGGCCCAACACCGCTTCGCTCCCTAAAATCGAATAGATAGCAGTTATGCACGATGAACGCTTCGACGAGATTCGACGGCTGCGTAAAAGATTAGAATTTGCATGCAGATCGTTATCGTCCGATGAGCACAGAGCGCGAATGAAATAAAAAAAAGAAGCGAAAGTTTGAGTGCTTGGATACTTATTAAGTTGATGATTTTTAAATGTATCTCCGAATCTATACGTACACATTTGCCAACGGGCGACACTGCCGCCTGCAACATGACCATTATGAGTTTAAGACATTCACGTGTAGAGTTCCGAGAGTAAACGGGGTAAACAATTAGTTCGAAATTAATTCAACGAAAACTGACTCTGACCATCACGACGGCATACAGCTGCTTCATTTATTACAAGACGCGATCAAACGAAATATTTTTGAATAAACGAAATCTCGCGTTTGCGGTGATGATACTCGATAAGCAAATTAGGAACGCGGAAGCTCTGGCAAACGAAACAAACGAGCGTGACAATGAATTCGTATACAACTCTTGAAGTACTTGAGTTCAGTTGTATATTTCGAGTGGAGAAAGAAATTTTTGATGGGACACTTCTAAGAACAGGCATGGCCAAAGAACTGTAAACGTCCAACAATATTCCAAACCTTCGTGCAATCCCATGAATCCATCTTTCGACTGCACGCACATATTTTTATGCGCGCAGCAGAGTCTCCCATCATCCGTGAATCGCCAGGTTTGCGTGGACCTCCTCCGAGGATCCGGTTTCCTTAAAGCCAGAGCGCAATACGTGAACGGTTGAGGCGCCGTGCCCGCTATATCCAACACTAACACCGTGTCTGGAGTCTTCGAATGCTTGTCTCTCGGCGGGCTCGACCCTGATCATCGACGAATCATTGATCAAATAATTCCAGAAACCAGAAGAACAGTTGCTCACCTTCGTGCTGCAATTGACCATCGCCAGTCATTCGCCATAATTGAGACCTCGCTCCGTACTGCTTTCTCCGAAGAGCTACCCAATTTCCAGGCCCAGCTTCGAGAACTAATCGCTGAGTTTCAACGTCCAGAGGATCCAGGCCACTCTCCCCAGTCCCCAGATCGGTATCATTTTTAAAAGTACCTGCGTTCCATCAAACGAGCGACGTTTTTAACAAGGAAACCAATTTAATATCATGTATCACGAATTACCTGTGAAGGCGATGTAAATGAAATTTTCGTAAGTGAGAACCCTGCCTTCTCCAAGCGCGTTTAAATCATAGGTGGCTGTCACGCCTCCGGGTGCTGTCAGAACCAGAG
The DNA here is from genome assembly GCA_004307685.1 of Ceratina australensis. Lineage (NCBI taxonomy): Eukaryota > Metazoa > Arthropoda > Insecta > Hymenoptera > Apidae > Ceratina > Ceratina australensis. The sequence continues at coordinate 24,222 of SHCU01000001.1, forward strand.
CAGCGGACTGTATAGGTTCATCTAGCGCGTACGGCACGGAGGAGTGCGGCCTGACCGTCCATTGCAGGTTGTCGTGCACGGTCACCTACGAGAATACTCTTGAAAATAATTTCTAATTAATTGAGAACGGTTTAGCGAATCGCGACTACTAATACAACGCTCGAAGCTTGTTCCGACAATTTGATTAATCACCTGGTTCACCGTCAGCGGCACCTCCGAGAAATTGTCGACCCTGATCGGCGGAGGCATAGTGTCCGCGTCGGTGAACACGATGAAATAAGTGCTCTCCTGGAGAACAACGTCCACCCGCAAGAAATACATCCTCCCCGTTGCGTCTCGAATATTAATCGTCAACGAGTAATTGTCGTCCAGCCTGATACCGCCTGACCACATGCAATCTTTCACGTCCATGATGCGGACGCATAAAAGTAAATCCTTGTCGAGCCGCGGCCAATGAAAAGGCATGTGGCAGTCCGACATGATTTTTATGTACGTCGCTTGAGCATCTGGATGACTCTGGAAAGACAAGATCAAGCATCATAACGAGTAATCGTGAGCCGTTACAGTACTTACAATCGTCGTCGTGAAACACTTCTGCGCTAATTCCAAAGTGGAAGTAGATTTGTTGTGCAGTTGGTATCTCGGCGAAAGAGTGACTACGGTCGTGGCTCGGTATTTCCCTCTGGCCGTTCTGGTAGCCACACTGATCAAGTATACTATATCCGGTCTGCCGTCGCGGAGAGATATTCTGAGGCGATGAACTTGTATACCAGGCTGCAAATGAAAATGCTGTGACCACTGCGGAATTCCCTGCGGATGGACCGAGGTGCCGACTCTGACGGACAAAGTCCTGCTGGCTTCTTCGTCGCTGAATGAAAATAGTAACGGTGCAACCATTCTAGCTTTCTCGTTCTCTTCGTACTGGCCAGCTGCCTCGACCCCAACTCCTTCCTGTCTGAACACCAGCGGTAGTCCGGTCTTATTTATGATCCAGTACGGCGCAGTGATATTTATCTGTATGGCAGATCCTTTCTCTACGTTCACAGCTGCGTGGAGATATAAAATTCGTGCGGAGGAGTCGGTCAGTCTGAGACGAGCGGTGAAAGAATTAGCATTCGGTGGTAACAACATTGTCCCGGCCCCTGGGTATCCATCCAATTGTATAGTGACCTCCAGTTGCTCCTCTACGTTAACAGTATGCAAATTCGCGCTTCCACCGCGTGGAATTCGTCCGGTCTCCGTACTAATTTCGTACAACAGTTCGTGAGGCAATAAGTTCGTTAACGTGAGAGGTGCCATTATCGTTATAGTGTGCGCCGGCAGCATCTGGCTCATGTCCAATGGATAATTGTCCCTCATCACTGCTACGCACATTCGAAATATGTTATTATGATTAGCTCTACAGGTGATCCGATTCTCTATAATTTCTAACGGTTTCTTCACTACGGTCCAATCTATCGTCTCGGTGCAATACTGGAATATGTTGCTCACGTTGATGGGTTTCAAACACATTTGTACACCGGTGTGCGTTAAGGGTACCGATATGGTAGTCTGTGCAGGTACTTGAAGAACTCTGTCGCTGACGGGCATGGTCAGCGGCAAATATCCAAACTGGTTCAGAGATTTCTCTATCTTCACCTCCACCGTGTGCATCAGTCGGTTGCATATCTGCAACGCCGATCTGACTGTCACTAATTTCCTAGCCGATCCCTCCAACTCGACCGCGAATACTATCCTAGCTTTCGGCGTCAGCATTTGAAACAGCGTCGTGTCTACTTGTACACCGGTGATGTTCGCGCTGGCGTGACGGAAGTAGATGCCAACGCGGTCGACGGTCACGGGATCCACGGCTCTCCAACCATCTACTAAAACCGTGATCTGGTGCCTTCTAACGGTGTGCGTCGCGTGATGTCTCAATTTCCCTCTACCCTCGAAGGTGAAGGGAACCGTGTCCCCTGGAGGCACCTCGAGCCACGTCTCGTCCTTCTGAAACACATTCTTCGTTTTGAAATTCTGGCCTACATCTTTCGTGTCATCGGCAGTCGCGATGATGGTCTTGAACCAGAGTTTGCATCCGGTTTCGTTTCTCAATGCGAACGGGATAAACGGCATTCGACGCCGATAAGACTGTCCATTGGTCTTGCTCACGCTGAGATCCTTACTCGAGGTCGAATAGAAGTCTTGCATCCAATTATTTTTCACCAATTCTATCAGCTCTATCAGAGTCGAAGTCACGTTTACGTCGACCGAATCCTGAGAATCAATAGACATCTGCAATCTCTTCGCGTTTAGAGAGTTGGTGAACGTCTGCTCCCATTTAACCGTAGCGTGCCAAGGTTCTATGAACGGTTCCCAGCCACTGAGGACTCTGTTGTAATAGTCGATGCTGAACGTCGCCGATACTATACCGGGTCTCAGCCATTCCTGTCTCAAATTCAGATCCAGAAAGGACAGTTCTAACAACGGTACGTCGGCATCTCTGCAATCGTCTATGATGCAGATCCTGGCGCAAGACGTTTGCAATTCGACAGCGTGAAACATGGATTCGTTGGTCACAGTGGTGTCTGAATTAGGCACGGCGTTCTGCGTTAGCCACAGAGCTGCGTCGTCCAATTGCCCGTTGCAGAGATCGAGAGCGGCTCTGCAATCGGAATCGATGAATCCGAGCGTCATTAGTTTCTGCACTTGTTTTTCCATCATAGTCTCTCCCGAGCGCTGCTTAGCCACGAGGGTTTGCTTCGGTAGCGAACTGAGCATCCTCGAGAACATGGTCACGTCGTGGTAACTCAGCCGCACGCATAACGGTTGCAGTTGTATCTCGAGGCATTTGTCCTGCGTTAAATCCAAACTAGCACCGACGGGATCTATTATAGACAACGCGGTCTCGTCTTCTAGGCCCAGGATGCAGGAGAATAATTCGCAGTGAGACAGATTGCAAGAGAGAGGCTTCTCACCTTCCTGGGGAGCGGAACGATAAGAAACGACGGCTGTACTCTTTAAGATAACAGCATTCGTGTCGCGTACTGAAGTATCTTCGACGATGACTAGTTCCGAATCAGTGATATTCACCTTCAATTCGAAGGGACTTACGGTCGAAGGACTGTTATCTTGATTATTCTCAGTGGTCGTCTGCATGATTCCAAGTATAGGCTCAGGTTCTACGGAGTTCAGCATCAGGAAATCCCTCACGGCTTCCCACCAGTCCAAGATCGCAGTCAATCGCATGCTGTGAACTAAGATAGTCGTGGTCGCATTCATTTTCCGTCTTCTGTGATGTACCTCCGCTTGGACTCGATTCTCGTTGTTAGAGTTTCTTAAAGGCTGTAGGATGCTGGTAAAAACGTTCGACTGTTTGTTAACTGGCTCGTCTTGAAACCTCATATCGGTAATTAATATTTCTTGCGACACGAGATCGATGTCTTGCGACCCGTCGCTCAGCGAATCCAGCATCAATCTTGACTTGATGAAATTGATACAAGCGAGGGCAGCGGTATTATGATTTGGATGTAGTTTCACGGTCACGTTCACCAGCTCGAGAGTTATGCACGATCGCTTCCAGATTTTTCCTTTGTTATCAACGCTGACAATGGAATATTCCGATTCTACGGTTTGATTTAAGTCCTGCATGAACTGACGTAAATCCTCCAGGTTCTCGCCGATGTTGTAAGACAGCAAGCCACGGATTAACATGTACTGAGCAGGATCCAAGGCACAATCCATCGTAGATAGCGTTCCATGGATACTGAGATCCGGGATCTCCCTGCTGATGTACGTGTCCAGATTTCTTTCGATGCGCAGCTTCAAGTGGCACATCTCCGTGAGCAGAGAGGAGCCAAGCCTTTTTATGTGAAATCCACCGACCATCAAGGTATCTATATCGTTATCCTGATCGTCGCACTTAATTCTCTTCGCTGCATAAACGTCCATGTTCACTAATTCGAGAAACATTATATCCAGTAAGCATCTGTCTATCACGTCCGAACTCTCAAATCGATTGTGAGCAGTAAGTTCTCCGAGATCTAATAATATCAGTTCGTCGCTTCTCGAACTGACCGGCAAGAGGATTACCGGTGCGCCGGCTTTTAATTCCAAGGATAACCGCAAGCTTCTTTTGTTGGTGTCTATTATAGCTCCAACGCCGGCCCTCAAATTGGCCATGATCGTCCAAAGTTGAGAAAAGTGTCCGAAGAAGGCTTGAAGCTCAGCGACAAACCTCTGAGTGTGTACGTAATGAACCGCGGACATCTCTAGTTTCAATCTAGCATCGTAAGGCCGCTTCTCAGAGTCCGCGTAGCTCGAATATTGAAAATTCAGAGCCTTCCTACCGGATGAGAGGAATCTCTCCCTGTAGAATCTTCCATGCGGCGTTAAATCCAACAGAGACATCGATCCCAAAGATCCTGATACCTTCGTCTTCCCGTTGGACTTCAGTATGTGCATACTAGCGTTAGATACGTTCGCCTTTGCGATTTCCCTCTCGGTTTGTATTAAAACCAGAGTTAGAGATCGAACCTCGATCTCGGTTTCCGATCGCAGAGGCACGTCGGCTTTGTCGAGTTGATCCAACTGCTCCGTGGATGTCTGATGCGTGGTTACCTTCGCGTTGGCTCCGGATGGACCTGCGAAACCGAAGAAATCGAACACCACCATCCACGATTCCACGCTGATCACTAAATCCAAACAATTGAAGTCCACGGTAACAATTTTTTGATGACACTGGTCCTTGATCGGTAGGTCGTGGTCCGGCTCGGTAATAGTAATGCTCATCAGCACCAGATTCTCTTCGCTAGTCGACGCACCGGGCGACGGTGGTGGAGTGTTCGGAGTGTTCACCAAGGAAACTGGTTTCCTGCGCCAGTGAGCTGGGATCGTGCCGTAAAGAGTGTCAGTTTCCAATCTGTCGGGCAAGCTACCTCGCCCGTACTCGCTCCTGATCTGCTGGGCGAACGCGAAGTTCGGGCAAGATTTGGACACACCGGCTAGAAGCTTAGCGCGAGTCGGTGCGGACGACTGCATCATGCAGCGATGCCTCGAACCAACGGGACAGAGGAGATCCTCCATGAGGAGGGAACGCAAGGAAACTTGAATGGTAGATTCGTTCTTCTGAAGCTTCTCGTACTTGGCGACGAAATCCCTCATGGATAATTCGACGTGCGGCTGTTCCAGAAGCCCCTGCTTCAGTTCTACGCTCAGAGTCGGCAATTCGAATAGAACTTTGATAGACAGATCGAGCTTGTCGGAGTAATTCTGTGTCTTGCTCATCGCTTGAGATTTTTGAACTACCGGTACGGACACTGGCATGGAAAACAACCTGTTTATCGTGTCCAATAATTGCTCGTACTGACCACGAGACAAGGACACTTTCAACGGGGTCATCACAATACCATGAACTTGAACTATAGGATTGCACGAGAAATCGTTATCAATGAAGAAGCTGGGACTCTGTGCCAACGCGTTCTCCTTCTCGACAACGACTTTCAATACGGTATCATGAAGAATCGGCTTGCCCGATTGCTTGCAGCAGTAAATCTCCTCAGCTCTCAGAGGAAGATTGCTGTGGGCTTGTCCAACGTTCGCTGATATCTCCAAAGAATACAGGTTCATGTCCCTCACTTCTAAAGTCAATTTGTGCTTGGCCATGGAGCCTGGATGAGGCTCGTGTTGCAAGGACATGGTTCCGAGATGCGCGACGAACACCTGTCTACTGTGAGACGAACGCGGAATCACTAGGACCGGGCTATCTAATAATAAATCCAACTTTAGAGACAACGATCCCGAATTTTCCATGTCCACGGACAAACTCGGGAGACGTCTTCGTGGTTGTATGGACCAATCTTCCGCGTTTACTAAACCTATAGCCATATCCGTGGCCGCTGCACTGATTTGACGCGCAAGGTTACTTAAATACTGTTTAAACTCGTCGGCACACGAACGCAACTCCGATAATAAATGCGGGGCGTGAGTGTACCAGACGCTGCCTATGCGAATGTTCAAATCTATCAACGTTTCTAATCCGTCCTGATGCTGAGGACTAAATTTGGTACATCTGTTAGCCGAGAATCTTAAAGCTTCTGGTTGGTCAGATAAATTCGTGAAATGTTCGGCCGGATGCTGCGGCGGGTCTGCTATGGGATCTCTCCCGACACTGACGATCCTCTGATGCGTTTTGCCGGTCGACGTTTGGTCCAGAACTTGCAACCCTCCGAGGGAACCGAAGATCGAAGCGTCTACTGCTAGTGTGGCTTGTATACGCGCGTCGCACATCGTAGCTGTGGCGATTTTCTGTCCCACCAAATGGTTATCGTGTATCACTGCTCTTAAAAGTAGCACGTTCAGTCTGTGAAATTCGAAAGTTATTTCTGTCCTGGTGGAATTCTTCGGTTCCACGGTTTGATTCGACATTGATTCCTGCCTCTCGATGTGCGCCGATCTCACCTTGTGCGAGGGGAATATCCTCCTGAAGAATCCCATCAGTTCCACTATCGTCTCCTGATTCGCGATAATATCTAAATTGTTGAACTGGATATTAGCTACTCTCAAAGTTTCCAGTGTATCATAAACCAAAGTTAACTCGACCACGATCAGTGCTTCGGAGTCCATCTTCTCGAGGTCGATCAATGAATTATTCCTAGGAGATTGAAGATTCTTCGATTTACTTGCTAGATTAGATAAAGCATTCGTCAACGCGACGGGCGAAGTCAATCTCCTGGGTACGTTCGGATCGGGAGAGCCGGGAGAGATCGGAGAAACGGGAGACGTAGGTTCAGAGTCCCTCAAACTTCCAGAAATACTGTCCATCCCTACGTGTTTGTGACTCGCCACCAACAATTCGAAATCTGGTCCGAACTCTTGAAGGGCATCAACAAGGAGCAGACCGTGGACGGACAGAGAGACGCTCATGTCCGCGGTCCTCTTACTGAAAGCCGCGCGAACACCAGACACTTGCAATTCCGCCACGCTTCGTCCTCTGGATTGCAATTCAAAAGTCATCTGATCGATGATGAACTGAACCATCACGGCGTGGCTCAAGGATTTATCCAAGTTCTCTTCCCTCTTCGGACTCTCTGGTTCCATATTAATCACATCGTTTTGAGGAGCGCCAGTTGACTTCGAGAAGCTGGACAGCAGACTGTACATTAATCTGATCGCCTCTACTTTCTGCTCGTTCACGTGCACCACGAGCCTAGGTAGATTCCCGGACACGGTCACGGACGGTAAATTAGGATCGGAAGAGGCGAACACGCGCCGCTCGATCTGCAAGGATATGTTGAAACGTTCGAGAACGTGGAGACTAGACATTCCCCGGGACATCCGCACGTGCTTCCAATTGTCCTTCACCTTCCCTACGAGGATTTGCAGATCCACGAGATCGATGGAATACTGATCGTATAGTTTTTGATGCAACGCCGTCTCAGAGATCGTTTGGAAATCTTGCACCGAACCGTTTTCTTGACTCCCGGGTGGCGTGGAGCAAGGCGTCTCGAATCTCTCGTCCTCGTCGTCGCTGTTCGGTTCAGGGGAACCTGGTTTTATAATCACTCCGTTGGTCTGAGCACTGTTGGATAAATGAAGCTTTCCGAAGTCCACGACTACCACGGCGGCATTCGGGTCGGTGAAATTTTCTACTAATAGAATCTGCGGCGCGGATATGTTAAACTGCAAGTCCCACGAGGAACGGTACACTAAATCGCCATCCAATATCTGTTCCCAGTTCTTGATCAGCTGCCTCCGAGTTCTTCGTTTCATCGCTTGTATCCTCTGATTTGAGGAGGATCTATGCGGCTTGCACATGAAGTCGATGAGCCAGTAGATCACAGTTGGATTATACACTATGTCCAGCGACCTCGTGTTCACTTGCAACAGGTGGTCGGCGTTTGAATGGAGAGGCCTCTTCTCGTAAGTCATCTCGAAGAGGTGTTGAGGTAAATGACTGGTCAGCTTCTCTGAGGAGCTACGCACTCTCAAGTTCATCGTAGGAATCACTTGAGGTTGAACCAGGATCGGGAACGTGGAATTCTCCGTGAGGTAGTCATGAAGGTATAGGGCGCCCAGACTGATAAAGAACTTGTGAGAACCGTACCGTGGCCGCGAATCGTAACTCAAATGCACGCGCTCAAACTGTAACTCGATCACCGATTTCATTTCACCACCATTCCTTAAGGTACAAAGGGCAAAAGCACCCTTGGACAAAGCAAAATTAAATTGCCCGAACACTGTATCGCGACGCAACAAAGTATCATCGTCCATTGTATCTGCTAGAACATCTAGAAGCTCGCCATCAAACGTTGATGATGTGCTGTGAGTATTCGTACTCGACGTCTTAGAGTACCAACCCCACCACTGAGGAAACCACTGCTCCAGCATCCCCCGGGGTTGAGGCACGTTCACGTTGGAATTCTGGAGAATCTTCGGTGGTCTGACCCTGTGCATCGCCGTCTCTCTTAATACCCTCAGTTCGTCGAAGCTCCGTTCCTGTTCCACCTTCTCTTTGAGCTGTTTCGTATCCGGAGGCAAGATCATCGTTGGTGCTCCTGTCGCACGATAATACAAATTAGCATGTAGAAGACAATGGAATTGTGCATTTTAATTACCTAGTAACTTAGTATAAATGTCCACATATTGGATATTTTCTTTCCCTCTTCGAAGGATATCTCCCCAAGTTGGTTTAGGCTGTAGAGCATGTTTACCGATGTGACACCGAGCAGCATATTTCCACCACTCTCTCGGTGCTGCCGAAACGCTGACACCTGGACGACATCGCCTTTGTTGCTTGCTCCGATCTATATCCTTCAGGCCTCTTATACATTTAACTATTTGATCGTATTGCACCTGGAAAGTAAACATTCTTAAACCGTTTGAGAAAGTTATGAATAGTGAATTTATTTATTGCTTCGAAATTTACATCTGTGAGGCACAAGGGAACATCGTCTAGCAACAAATCGACGACTATCCTTGGCTTATTCGTTGATCTCAATGGTCTCTCGGATCTGTCCCTCTTGATGTGTGCCCTCGCATTAACAGGAGACAAAATGTAATTCTTTATTATGTTCCTTGGCTCACTCATAGCGACCTAAAAGGAATACGAGCATTATCCCTGAAACCATGAATTGAATCGAATTGTAGGAAGGTAAATATATACAGCTAAATCACCGAGATTGAGGGAACCAAAGAACTCGTCTTCCTTCAAGTGATTCCAGTAAATGGAAAGTCTGTCAAGTTCCATGAGCTTGAAAGAGGCATCGGTGAGGTTCCACGAGGTAGATCCAGGTACCCAGCTCGCATCGCAGCTTTGTGCTGTCAAACCTCCTATAGTTACACCCAACGCGATACCTGCGCCTATTCAATTTTTTTCATTACTAATCATTTCCTGGTCATCCTCCCTTTTAATTTTCGTAGAAACTATCTTTTTACCATCCGGCAACGTTGCACAATCCTCGTATCTTATGTGAACATCCTTAATATTCAGTTGCAAATTCTCTATGATATTTGTGATCAGAGAAGTCCCATAATTCACCCATGAACTGTAACTGGCAGCATAGTAGCCAGGGTCTCTCTCTGTGTCTGCTCTCCATCGTGCTTCCAGCGAATCTAGCCTACTCAGTTTGTAGTCTAAAATTGCATGCTCCTCTGCCTCGTAATCAAACTAAAAAATAATTGTCTTTAAACATAGACAATCAAGGAAATCATCTGAATTCCCATACCTCGTTTAAATTGATCGGCCCGGCTACCAGATAAAGTTGTTCTATAGCTATTACCCAGGAAGCTGTTCTTATCTGACGAACAGGAACCTGGAGCCTGACTTTGCCAATGAATCCTGCTTTTATTTCAATCGGCAGGCCTATATGATGTAAGGCTTCTTTCTTTAATGGAAGATTCTCCAATTCCACCTCGCCTAAACAAACAAATAGTAAAGTTTCTATGTGCTTGGATCATCAAATTACATAGTCATTTAAAAATCACTAAGTTGAAAGACTGTTGAGGAATAAATGATACAGCATTGAAATCTTGAGAAGGATCGGAGAATGTTTCATCGTAAATACAAGAATGTCAATCGAGTGTTCGAATAAAAAATAGATTTTTATATTCGTTGGGAATGGGATATAACCTACCAGACAACAGAGCTATGCTCAGTTGATCGGTATTCAGATTCTCCACGTATTTCCCCAAGTAATTGTTGAGCACCCACGCAACGAGTCCCTCCAACATTTTCGAGGATTCGTTTGTCCCTTAAAGGCTACGAGAACGAACTTGTGCACGAGAGAGGCGGCCGTAAGCATCTGTGCAGGTTGGTCGAGTTTCGTTGAAAACTTTCGAAACTCACGAGTTAACAGCATCCACCGATTTTTCGGTTCACGAGAGACGGCAAGTCCCGTGGAGAATGAGCATCTTTCACGGTTGAAAATTAATTTATTTATCGCGTAAACCACAGGTGATGCCTGTTCACGGTGCGAATCATGTCCGAGAGGCTTAATCGATCGTGCCGGACGTCCAAGTGTTTCGACATAATCGCATCGACGGAACTTTGAAACCACCGATTATACTTGTAACGCCGCGCGATCTTAATTTTTTTCCTCGATCAATGTAAAATTCCACGGCATCGACGCATGATCGAGACGCGGGTTCAAAGTTTAAACCCTCCGGTAATTAAATCGAATCCCCTGAGCTCTATAGGAAAGCGCACTTTAAACTATTGGCAGATGTGCATCAATTTGTGGCTCGATCTTTGCCAAGACGAACGAATGATATATTTGCAACTACGCATCAGACTTTCTAATATAAATTCATTTGTACGATGCTCGACAAATGTCATTCCTACCCACACCGATAGAATTTTTACTACTAGTGCATAGAAAATATTTCGATCGTTTGCCTTTAAATATTAAACTTAAACTCGCCATCAGAACGTTACCGCGTCCCTCGATTGATTCTGTTGATCAGAAAGATAATTTTTTGGATAAATATTTTTAAATATCTGCCGGAAATGAAAATTCCCGGAACTTAATCATTATGCTGATGAGAATCAGATATGGGATTAATTAACCATTGAACGCTCATTATGCGTCTCGTGTTTAGGAATTCAAATTTTTATTGAGCTCATCCTCACGTACGAACACCCATCTCGCATTCATACGGACGACAGAAAAACTGGGGTCGATTATATTTCGTAAATTTATTGCCAGAGATACGAAAGTGACATTCCTTAAAGTTAACCGTTACTGATAATAGCAGTTACACAATCTTCACATCTCTCGTTAAATAAATATAAATCTGCCGTCACACTCTTTTAGACGCGCGACATAAATGCACTTTATTAACAGGTCTGACTAAGCACCTTCGTAGCGAAGTAACGACTTTACGTAATCGACAAATTTACACCGTGAGTTCACCAGTAAGAACATTTTTCCGATCAAAGATCTCGAGAACGGATCGAGCGACGCAAGGGATCTCGTTTTACCGATGAATGCACGATTCGTTGTTGAATCTATTCAGACTTGGGTTTCGTGTCGTCCTTGTAATGTAGGAACACCAGAGAAAATAGGAATACACCGCCCATCATCGAGAAAGCGCTCACGTAGTACGGATAAGCACTGGGTATAAATCGTTCGTACTGCGTGTGCTGCAAAGGCCGTACCGACACCTGCGTTGTACTGTACAAATGTGTCAAACCAATACGAGTATAATCTACTTTGAATTGATAAACCCCATAGACATCTGGGATTTTAAATCTAGCTTCGTATCGGCCATTGCCGACAGGTTTCATCGTCATACGGACAAAGGGATCTATTCGAACGAATTCTAATTGCAAATCATTGGTTTCATAAGGGATCCATTTGTCTGCCGCGAGTTTCTCGACGGTTATGGAGTAGATCACATCATCCATGATCGTGTAAGCTGCTGGAGGCTCGGATTCTCCGAGCCTGTGATGATGAACAGCAGACACACGGATCACGCCGTTCTCTTTGAACACCCACCGAGCAATCATCGTCGCTACTGCTTCGTTCCCAGACTTCTCATACTTCTGACCACCTAAAGATTCATTTGTCAATTAACAAGTGATCATACAGTATTTGCATTTATTATTTTACCTTGACTTTTCTGCGTGGGACTAGTAAACGCCTCGTCGCTGAAGAAGTATAAAGAACCAGAGAATACGACTCTCGCATTGTTTCTGGCTTGCAATGCTGCGATCAGTAATGTATTTTTACCAACTGCGTGTGGATATTCTTTTATGGGATTGTTCGGATTGTAAGAGTACGCTGAACTGGATGCTGTTAACAGACGCAAAATCAAAGGATTCTCTGTGTCCGCGATTAGTCCTGTTCCTTGATAAAGTAAAGGTTGGCCATTCTTGTCTCCAACGATCACAGGTGCATCTATCAAGTTGGCAGGATCCGCCACTATTTTTGTATGATACCCGTTGTCAGATACATCGTAATTTAAATGATCGATGACCGCGGAACCTTCCTCATCAATTTCGAAACCACACTCCGAGGCCAGTTCATGGAGAGCATCCCCGGTTTGAGACGAACCAGCAACAAGAACGTTGCCGCCTCCATCAATGAAATCTGTTATCATTTCAACGCTGAGAGTACCGCCGAACTCTTCCACGGATGGAGCGAATATAATTAAATGTTGATACAGATATTCTCCATATTTCGAGAGCTGCAGATTTGCATCGTCTGCCAGCTTAAACGTTAACGTGTACCCAGTGTCTGTAAAAGGTCATGAACAATCAACTTACAAGTAACGAACGTTGCATCTAATGAAAATTGCAGCATGCAATAGAACAGAATTGAATGTAAATTTATTTCGGAATAAAAGATACAGATTGATTCTAAATAAACGAGGGTCCTATTTACGAATGATCGAGTGTTTACCTTGCAAGGTTTTAAAAAATATGGAGTGGGTTTCCTTAATGGCTAAATTGTCGAGTAAAACCAGAGTCGGTCCACCGGCGAATGCCAGCCCGAAGAATCCGACGAAACAGAGGAAAATGTTTGTAAATTTCATTGTTCAGAATTGCCACGAAACCGGTTTCACTATCTATCAAACTGGCGGCTCCTCCATGCACGCACACAACACGTAATCAAACGGAAGTGATCGGCTTACGCGGAAGTGACACTACATGCTTTTCAACCGTACAGATAGAACTAACTAGCGTTTGAATGAACCCGGCGCGTAATCGCCGGGCGAGTCCGTGTAAACGACATTAGCAAAAAAGGCACAAAATTTCGTTTACAGATTAAAACCATAGATATATAAGTATAAAATCGGTAGAAGAAAAAAAGAGCAGAACAATTTCTGGGTCTCCTCTCTGTCCTTGTCTAACACGAGCAAAATACTTGAGCAAACACGATTAGACAAAGAGAAGAGGGGGACCAACGAGAAAATGATTGTCTTTCTCTTTTTTTCTACTATCGTTTCGACTGACAGATTCGACCACCACTGGCGCAGTCTATTCTTGTGTGTCTATGGATAAAACACGGCTCTGGGTGATCTGCACGGGGTTGTTTGTTTATTCCGATTTACCCGATGCAAAGGACCTGCATTGCCTGTGTAAAAACATGCATGTAATGCTGTGCGGCTAGGGAGTTCGGGCCCACGCATGCTCAAACGCGTTTTAAATCTGAAAACTGTGCGAAATTGTCTACGGTTCGTGAATCGGCGAAAGATACACTCCTAAAGAGTACGAGTAATGTCCTTACTGCACGCCTCGCACGACTATCAGGGTGCTATGGCTAAGCCGTGTTATAAACTGAGGACTTCGCTCGTAGGACACTCGTCTGACGTGAGAGCACTCGCTGCATTTGCTGACGGAACAATAGTTTCCACCTCACGAGACAAAACTGCTCGTATCTGGAAACCATCCGGGTATTTAACCTTTCGTTAATAAATACTCTGGTTGTCTTCTCTATTTGACACGAGTCCTGTCCTTGAAACTACTTTAAGAACAATGTTCTTCCGTTGCTTCCAGAAATGAGAGGGATTACGAGACCACAGCGACGTTGAAAGGGCACGCCAACTTTGTTACCTCAGTGTGCGTAATAAACCCTTCGGAACAGAACCCATCGGGGTTAATCATTACTGGTAGTCATGATAAGACTATATGTATTTATATTTTGGACCAAACGGAACCTGTAAATGTTTTAAAGCACCACAAGGACGCTGTATGTAAATTAAGAACAGGTATAATGGAAGGAACATTCTTGTCAAGCTCCTGGGACATGAGTGCTAAGTTGTGGAACTTGAGTGATCTGAGTAAACCACAGTTGGACTTGGTTGGGCATACAGCCGCCGTATGGTGTGCGGCGGATATGGCCAATGGATTGATAATAACTGGAGCTGCAGATAAGCTTGTTATTATTTGGACGAGTGATGGCTCTATAAAACACAAACTGACCGGGCATACAGACTGTGTCCGGGATATATCTACGATCAGTAGTAACGAGTTTTTAACCTGTGCCAATGACGCTACCATATGCCATTGGGATGCTTCAGCTGGGATTTGTCTAGGAACCTACTGCGGCCATGAGAACTATATCTATAGCATTTTAGCGTTAGAAAATGGTACAAGTATATTCACCTGCGGAGAGGACCGAACACTTAGGATATGGAATAAAACGGAACTAAGTCAAACTATTACCTTGCCTACGCAGTCCGTGTGGTGTTTAGCATTACTTTCAAACGGCGACATTGTTACTGGAAGTTCCGATGGCATCATAAGGATATTCACTTGCGATCCTGAACGGTACGCTGCACCAGAAACGATACAAGATTTCGAGCAGGTGGCAGACGAACTGAAACTAAAGTCTCAACTAGAGCTAGGTGGGATCAAAGTTAAGGAGTAAGTAAAAGAGAACCAGGTTCATGAATAATAAGATGATATCTTAATTTGTGCATTAACAGTTTACCAGATGCGAAAGTGTTACATGAGCCTGGCCAGAAAGACGGGCAAACTAAAATCGTGAATGAAGGAGGTGCTGTCGTAGCTTACAGCTGGTCACAGAGCGCACAAGAATGGGTTAAGATTGGGAATGTGATGGGTGCATCCGGCGGTAGCAACGATACATCTGGAAAACAACTGTACAATGGGAAAGAGTACGATTACGTGTTCTCTGTAGATATTCAGGACGGTGTTCCTCCTTTGAAATTGCCATTCAATAAGGATCAAGATCCTTGGCATGTTGCTCAGAAGTTTCTTCACGATAACGGTCTTAGCCAATTGTTCCTAGAGCAGGTATTATCGACGGTCTTGTTGCTTCGTTTGATTCGAACTTATCGATGTTCACGGCGATTCATCTTCATTTTATAGGTTGCAAATTTTATAATAAAAAATTCTCAATCCGCATCAGTTATGAAAACTGATGCTCAATATGCTGATCCTTTCACAGGAGGCAATAGATACATTCCTCAATCGACAGGAAATGCAGCTACGCAAGAGCCCATTAGATCAATTTCGTCAAACTCTTCAGACAGTTCTACATCCTCGTATATTCCACATACAAAATACTTGAAACTGGAACAGGCTAATCTAGGCCAGATTTTAGGTATTTACTTTTCTCCTACTTTGCATCGATGATTCGATGAATTAATTAATTTGGTATATACCATTTTATAGAAAAATTAAAAGAGTTCAATGGGAAACAGAGCGATTCGCTCAGAGTCTCAGAAGACAAACTGGAATCGTTGGTGAAGCTCGCGGATCAAACTCCTAAGCAGTTGACAACCGATACTCTGTCGACCTTAAGGATGCTTCTGAACTGGCCACCGGACGTGCTCTTCCCTGTTCTCGATGTAACCAGACTCGCGGTTCTTTCCAAAGACGTGAATGACGTACTATGCACAGACGATCTCCTGCAGATCGTGAAGAAGCATTTGAAACCTAACGCGCTTCCCTCCAATCAGATGCTCACGTTTCGTTTATTAGCGAACATGTTCAGTCACGACAGGGGAGAGAAACTTTGCATCAGTTGCAAAGACGAGATACTCACGCTTTTATCAGAATTTAAATCCTTGACAAATAAAAATAATCAGGTACGATATTATTGGATACTTCTGATAAACGGCTCGCTAAATGAATTACGATTTTCAGGTTGCAGTTTCGACGTACATATTAAATCTGACCGTGGCGTTAAACAAGTACAATGACACCCGTGGTAAAACGCAATGCCTGAACTCGATGTTCTCTGTTTTACCGCTTCTTAACGAGCCAGAGGCAGTGTTCAGAACTCTCGTGGCATTAGGAACACTTCTGAGCACCACATCAAACTCGGACGATCGTAACGGATTGATTGAGGCGGTACGACAATCGGAAGTTGCCTTGAACATACTCCACACCATGTCTGAGACCACGGTCCCCACGAACAAACTTGCAAATTGTTCGAGAGAGATAATCAGTTTAATTATTTAAATGTAACATTACGTAAAATAAAGGGAGAGAGAAGAACAGATGAGCAAAAACGTTTGGAGAACGAAGAGTCGAATGGAGCACCGAGTAAAGGAGGATTCAGACTAGTCGACACGGGACCAACATTCGGCCGGGTGTCGGTCCCGTGTCGGCTAGTCTGAGTCCTTCTTAACCGAGTGTTGTAATTACACGTATTTCGTCGACGTTGCGTTAAATAGGTTTCTTATATTTTTTGCAATCTGATGATTAAAATATTATAATTATCCCATTGCTAATAAAAGTACATTTTGCCATACTCGAGGGTCTTTCATTTATAAAAAGAATCAATGAACACTCGATAATCTACGAGAGTATAGAGCGTACCTTTCATACAGGTAGACCAGTTTTGCTGCTCTTACTGTTCAGGTAAGATAAAACTGTGTATTTTCGAATGAAAAACGATTAATCGATTAAAATTAATATGTACAACGATGAATATAAAATAATAATTTATGTAATATACATAATATTTGATTAAATCTTTCGAGCGTCATGCCCGATAAACATACAACAGACAACAGTGTAATAGTAGAATATTGTTATTACATTAACGTCAAATATATATATATATATATATTTTTTCTTAGTTGTATATATCAATTCACTCTCGCGGATAAGCCGAGAGCCAATTTCACCACAACTCCGCAAGTTAATTACGATGAAAAATAATAACATTCACTGTGAACACTCATTATTAACTTCAATTATGCTCGATACATGTAGTACACGAAAGATAGTTTCCAGCTTGTAATCCTTTCTTTGTTTTTTACAATATCATCAGGTCATTCATGGCTCGTGGGAATGTGAATATGCGATTTCCATTATCTTTTTTCGTTCTTTGTGTTTTTTTTCTTACAAAAATAATTTTAAATATATAATCTGAGATCTGTAAGACGATAGAAACAGTGCTGGATCGAGAATTATTTTTTTTAATATCTCAAACTGCTATGCATCTAGATTCGAACGTTTCCCCAATTTTTTTTTTTCATCCTTTTGCATCGACGTTACGGGTCAAAATCGTCGTACAAAAAGTCTCTGGCTTATAGAATACATGTATGGCGATTTTCTTTTATAATTATACTGTCTAGTTTACGGTAAAATTAATTATCAACTTTTAGATTCCACAACCTGTATTCAAATGATTTTCTCAAATTGCTGCACGCATCTATGTCGACCCTGATTTTTTAATTCTGAAGTATAAGACTCGGAATGCCCTATAGAAATGCACTGATCCATAAAGATGTTTCCTTGAATCGATTTACGTATTATACTCGATAGAAAGAAAATAAGGAAGAAAAAGAGAGAGAGAGAGAGAGAGAGAGAGAGAGAGGGAGGGAGAGAGAAAGACAGACAGGGACAGAAAACGTGCATACGAGATTGCAAATCCTTAAATATCAGAATTGCACCGGGAAATATGTACCCTTTTCGATATAAGTCACTTCTGTGGATTTGAAAAACTATGTCAAAAATTACGCTCGAATAGCATCGAATCATAATTCTTCAATATGTATACATATATATATATACATATATACTTTTTCTTTATAGTAATCTAAACTGTTTAGTACGAGAGCGATTCCGCAATTCATTTTGTACCACTGAACTTAAATTTAGTTTTTTTTTTCTTTATATCAAGCAGTTATTGTTATTTAATTCAACTACTTGTGATTGCCCGTTTTATACGATTTATATTTCTCTCGCGTCATCTCGAAACAAACAGCTCTTCAGCGATTAAATCAAAACACAGCCTCGTTAATTGAAGGGTTTAGGGAATAAGTATTAAAAATATAGATATCTCGCAAGTATAAAATCGTATCCTAAAAACGAAGTGACCAAACGAATTTCAGGCAGCTACTTAAAAGAATGATCAATTTTTTTTTAAGCCGATAATACCGATATACGATTACACTGGTTATCTGCAGGAAAGTACAGAGTCGAATTTACAAAATACTTTCAGTATTTAAACCTATATCACGTCAACTTATAAAAAAAAAGAATCGTAGAACATATTTCAGCGGTCCTATTTAACTAATTATTTTCCCTAAATTGCAGTACGGTCTTAGATCAAGATTTAGAAGGCTCCGAGAAAAGACGAAATACAATTCCACCTGTTTAAAAGAAAACCGTCGATCGGTTAAAGTCTAAAAAGACGTATTCGTTTTAAAAACTAGAGCTCACTGTACATATATCATTCCACTCGCGCGAGAATTATAGAAAGTTTATCCATCGTTTGCGTGATAGCTTTGAACTCGATGTCGCATCTATTGATAGAGTAATCTAACAAGTACGTACGTTTACCTTGTGACTTTAAAATCCTGATTCGCACTCTTCTCCCAGGAGAAATGTAAAATCCGTTTTCCCGCACCCTTCAATTAGGGCTTCCCCTTTTACTATGACGACGTACTAGGAGGGACCTAAAACTTGTATTGGGTCCCTCCTGGCCCGTCTCATTCGGCCGGCGTGCTTGACGCCCACCTGTCGAACTCTATCCCGGAATCTGGACTGAGGCCCAGATCGATAGGACTGAGGAAGCTCGGCGCCGGACAATTACACGGCCCGCCAGGTCGACACGCGCCGATGCACCTTTGATCGTTTCTCCTGCTACTTCTATCGCCTCTGTCTCTCAATTCCTTCTCGAAACTGTGCAGTTGCTCCATGAAATGAAAGTTCGGCGCGACGTTCGACTTTCGACTGCGCACCAGGTTGAACGCGTCGTTCAGGCTGAGGCTACATTTGTGCATAAGGTAGGCCACGGTGATCGTAACGGACCGGGACACCCCAGCCAGGCAATGAACCAACACTCCCTTGTCCGAACTACGAGCTTCCTCTAAAAACGAACCCCAGGTGATTACATTCAATTTTTGTTCACGCCGATGCAATAATTACGATATCAAATGTATGCTCACCGATGAACTGAATTGCTTGTGGAAAGAAACTAGCTAAGTTCTGGCTCCAGTGATCGCTTATAGGTATTTGCATGTATTTTATCGAACCAGCGTTTTCAAATACATTTGGCAAATCTGGGGTCACGTTCAGGATGTACTGTATCCTATGGCGCGCCAAAGCTTCGCTGTCCAGCGAGTTCGCCGCGTTTCCGAGGTACAGGTGGGGCAAAATTTCGACCGGGAACTCTTTGTCGTCTTCCGGTCCTAAAGAAATCGGTGAAACGACATTTGAACACTTCTCTCTCACATAGTAGAAGATCATTAATGTTTGTATAAATATACGAACCAATAGAGTCGCACGTGCTATCACTGTCAGAGTCAGAGTACGACCTTGTAGGGGGTGCTGAGATCCTAAGGGATCTGAGACCCATCAATTCGCCGTCGTTGGTATCCTGACCTGGAGGACCCTCGTTATTGGCTTGACTGCCCTCACACCACTCGGGATATCTATCTCTGAAGGCTCCAAAACCATCTGCATAGAAAATAAATGTGTTCATATTAATTCATAGCACAAACTAAAGTTTAGGTCAAGTACATGCACTCTACTTAAGAGTAAGGAACTATAGATGAAATTTAAGTGGCTGCCTGAATAGCAATACCCTTCATACAAATCAATACTTCATTCAGAACTGCTCTTAATGTTTCATGAAGATGTTTGAAGCTGTACTATGTTCTTGAAAATTATTTATATTGTTCTTATCAAAATATGATGGATAGCCCAAAATTTAAATAAGAAGATGCTGTTCCTCTTACCCATTAAGATAGCTACATAGCCTCCACTACTTCTAAATCTTCGACTTAAAACTTGAATAGTTTCACCCTGATGTCCAGCAGGGTCTGTAGAGTCACCAATTAATACAAATGTCCCTCTGCTGTTTTCATCGCCACACAGAAATGCTTCCACTCTGTTTCTTAGGTCTAAGCACCTTATCGTAGACAGCAGATCGACCTTGCCAGCTGCCAGCCTTCTCAGCATAATGCTAGGTACAGCTAAAGGAACCGAGCCTCTAATGTGAGCTTCACAGAAGTCAGAGTGTGCCCTACAGTCCAAGATGAGAAGCCTGTTGGGACCAGTCGGTGATCTGAGCTCCCTGAACAGCCATTCTGGATCCACCAGATCCTCCTCCATAATTCCACCTGGCATGTTGACAGAATTCCACCTGCTTCTTTGGCCTTATACCCGAGTCCTCTTCACAGATACAATCTCCTTAGATCGATCGATCCACTGTTTTCCATCGCAGTCCAAAAAAGGAACAGCAAACACTTGAGAATCTCCTTTCTGCTATGGCACTCTTAATTAATGCTTCACTACTGGTCAAAGTGCACACATCTTACTGGAATACAACCCGCAGGGAACAACAACCTCGCGGTTACATGCTCACTGATAACTGTGGGGCAATGCGAAGTGTGCGCAAATAGAATAGACCGCGCGTGCACGTGTCATCTACTCTTAAATATTTATCGAATACGAGGAAATGGCACTTGGAGTTGAGTAGTGTAACGCGTTCCCCGGAGGCCCGTGTTGGCTCTCAGACACGCGTGTCCTCGTCGCTATTTCACGTGCTCCCATCACTTTGTACGGCACCCTGGATACCGATGATGCCTGATTACTCCTCCTCCTCCTTCGGCTGGTGCTCAGCTGCCGCCGCCGCCACCAGCAGCTCGTCTCGATTATTGATCCTTTTGTAAATAGAGACGACACGTTCAATTAACGCCGAACGTTTCAGCCCACCCGACAAATGCATGATCCCACGCGTTCCGTTGACTCTCTTTATCTCGGACGACTACACCGACATCGCGGCTCGAGAGCGCGCTCCTCTCTTATTCCACGCTTTGTGACAACGAGTCCGTCCGTGCCTCGATCACGTTCACGGTGTCCGTCTTCGTTCCTGCACCTTCGAAACACACAGGGAAGGGATGCTGCGCTGTACGCTGGCTGGAGCCGTTGGTAGATCCGAATCGGTCCGTACGACACACGCTCCAGGTTCAGGAAAGATCGGTCGCGTATCTCGGCGCTGCGCGACTCGAGACCGTCGCCCTCACCTCACGAATCCCTCCAACATCGTTCGGACGCGTCTTCTTCCCTCGCCGTGCCCGACTTCCTGTTCTTCTTTTCCTTTTCTCTCTCGTTCCCGTGGTCGACTCGCAGAAGAGACCTCTCAGCCACTCGATTCCCGACGTCCCGACTGGCTCTGTCTTCCTCTTCTCGCTGCTTCCGTTCGCTTCTGGCACCGTCCACCGTCTCTGTCGCACTCCCGTGGTTTTTTAGCCAGCCTGCTGCAGGCCACACCTTACCTCGAGCGTTCTTCCGTCCAGAATGGGCAAATGGCGCTCGGTACCCCGAGCGTAGGGGAAGCTGTTCCACGCATTGATTGGTGCCGGATCACGTGGTGTCCGTTAACGGACGAATCCCGACCCGAGCTGACGTCAGTTCATTGACAAAAGATGTTTTCATTAACAAGGCGTGGGTAGATGGGTCGGGGGTCGGTACTGACCAGGCCGCACTGCGAGCCACTAGGCCAGAAAGGAGCACGGGACGGGACGGGGAACCGGAGGATCGTATACTATACACGCTCACTCTCTCACGCGTGCGTGGGCGCATGTTATTACGATCAGCCGGAGGAACACGACAACGCGTCTACGTCGTATCGACGTGCACGCACACTCGCGTGCACGTGCTGCGTCCAGGAGCGGCGCCGGCAACGCCGTCACCCGATGCACCTCAACAATTTACTATCATTCGAAACGTACCTGTACTACCTTCGACACTGCTTATAATCCTACGTCCTTTCCCCGTGATTGTACGCCCGCAGAATTTATTGCACAGCTACGAGAGGTGATCAACCTCGCGAGGAAGAGTGGATGTTCCATGCGTAAAAGTTGAATGAAGTTCGTTCATACCCGTGGGCGTTGTACATACTTCGATTAATGGATCAGGCATCTGAAGTCAGGAATGATATGTACATCCTTTTTGATTACCGATTCTCTCGTAAAACATGCATCGCACTTAGGCATGTTATTTGTACATGAGAAATAGCTCGAAAAAATATATTATTGAGACGCTGTGAAAACATACGGCCCTGGATTCAGTACGTGAAGCCTCACCTCGGATCGGGCACCCTATCAGGCGGCTCTCCCAGGCGTGGGCTGGCATTTCATTCATTTGGACTGCTGTCGTTGAAGATTTTCACGTTCGATCACGCGGACGGCGCAGGGCCACTTCATTCCGACCCCTAGGAGAATGCCGGGGGAGAAAGGCCGTGAGAGAGAGGCAGACAGAAGGATGAAAAGGGCCTCCTTGTTCGGTGTCGGTGGCCTTCGACGAGCCACGAGACGAATTTCGATTCGATTGCGTGGGAGAGTAATAAGGTGAGCGTACTACGACGACGTCTTTGATGCTCGACGCTCGTTTCGATCAATGGCGAGCGAGGATTTACGTAATAATCTATACCAGGGATTGGCTGTGGCATCGATGTCGTTATGCATTTGCATTTTTCGATATCTGTACGTGGAACGCGAACTCCCCTGTGAACGTACAATATGAGTAATGGGATTAATCGTGTCCCAAACCGTCTGCAAGATGCTAATCCACGAATGACGTGGACGACCTTTCTTAAAATAAAGAGAACCTTTATTATTTATTATTAGGTGGGAGATACGGTTATAGAACTCGGTTCTACGATAGGAGCGCGAGCCTAAATAGTTCACTATAATAAGAATGCCTTTATTAGACTCGGTACCCGACATTAGTCCGCAGATCGCGTTAAATGGTTTGCTATAGAAATCACTGGACGTGGGCTGGAGATCTATATTTAGCCAGAAATTGGAATAGACAAAGGGAACGAAGGTTTACAGCGGTAAATCCGTCTGTGAGCTCGGATCATAATCTCTCACGTGACTCGGTACCCGATTCTATTTTCGCAGGCTAATCAATCCTCATTGTTCCCTTAAATACTTTACAACCCCGAAGGCACCGTCATAAATTTTATCCCATCAACCGGAACCCGAGCACCCTTTGGTGTTTGCATTGTGCCCCTCTATACCTGGTTGACGGGACAAGTTATTGACCGGCGTGAACCTGCAGTTTCGACTCGGTACTACATCGACAAACGGGTTTTCTAACAAAGCGATTATCGATCGCCAAGGCGTAAGAGCTGGCAAAAGTGTACGCGGTATCATTATGGCAGTCACACCAGTAATGTGTACGCTAAGATGACGTAAGTGATACCTGTTGATGACCTTAACAGGTGTGCATACTTAATGGCTGCGGCATTACGTATTTCGTGATGCAGTCGGAAGTCGCGAGGCGTTACTCAATCAGGATTCCATAGTACGCCCCGTTGATTCAACCGCGACGACTTTTTTCTTTTAATACACGCTTCTCTCTTGCTCTCGGTAATCTCAACTAGAGCTTCCGTCCCGCGGATCTTTTCTTAGAGGATGCCGTCATCGAGAGATTTAACACGTTTCCTTGTAACAAAGTATATTGATCGGACCGGATCTCGTGTCCAGATTCAAAGGAAACATCCGTTTCCATGAATCCACACCGCAGCTCGCGTACAGCGGCTGTTTATTTGTGTCTGGTTCCTGCAGGCTACCGGAGGAGGAAACCGATTATCAGGTTCACAGTGGCTCGCCAGATGTAACGTCGAATGTGTGCACGCTCACGGATGCACCAACACCGAGGTGCGCGCGAGTGTACGCACCGGAAGCAATACTCCCTGGCACTTGGCCGGGCATTAGTGCACGCACTCGGGCACCGATGTGTGCGCGCGTGTACGTGTGTATGGCTGCCGCGTGGGCGTGTGCGTGTGATTACCACGAAAAGCGGCCCCAGGTTGACAGGAAATGGTTGGAGATAAGATAATGACGTCCCGCGCCTCTCCTGCATCCGGCTGCTTTCTTCGCCGTTCCAAGAGGTTCCGACCTCGGGGACAGGTACACTCCATTGGAAAAATATAGCCCGGCAATTAATCTCTGAAGAAATACAAGATTCTTCTGCCTTTCCTCTCGCATCGTGACAATGAAATAAAAACCCAGGCACGAAGAGAACGAATCGAAATGTTCTCGGGCAAAGGAGATTGTCAAAGGATTGTTCCTGAAACTGTAAAGAAAATCCAGTCTTGAGGTGCACGAAAATAGCCGACAGAGTCTTCTCGTAGCTTTTTCAAAATATACAATCGAAACGGTCGCGTAAACGAATCCAGACCTCCGCCGTGAACGATCGTATATCCGTCCCCAGCAAAAGTAATCGGAGAAACATCACACGAGGCTGATACAATAATAAAACTCTCGCCTGCTTAATATTCTCTGCAACTATTTATGCAACCGATCGCACGATCGATCACGTCCCGTGGATTGTGGATACATTCTTATAGGTTATTCATCGGCGACGGTTCCCCGTGATTTCTGCTGGAAGAAGGGATATCCGAATAGGGCTGGACGATTCTCTGAATGACTCTCGAAACTGGTGCGCCCACATTCCATCGACCACATAAGACTCCGGCACGTTCACTAGCCTGTAAAACTACCTAAAGGACCTTCGTTCCCCCCTTCGATTAGACGACACCCGGTTAACACGTACGAATTATTCATGACCCTCCTAAAGCATTACAATTGCACATCGTTCCTGATATTATCGGAGATCTTATGAACCGAGTGTCTTTATTGACACGTTCGGCCTACTACTTACTCTGCGAGGAGAAACAAAATACGAATTTCTGGCAATGAAACGTTATTCATTTTCTAACATGATAATCACACGTTATTTATACATCGAGTAAATTTATGCCCTGCAACTAAAAAACAAAGGGTGAACGATAATAGACTAACCAAGTGACGAACGTAAACAATATAAATATGAGTTATTCAGAGTCTTTTTCGACACGCACCTGATTCTACGTTGTTTCTGATGTAATTAGAAAACTTATGCATTAATTGCTTACCTGATTTGAAGGCACGAAGCTTGGCTAGTTGAAATAACATAAACGATTACAGATGAAACGAACAATAAACTTTTATGCAACTTACTTTGCCTACACAATTTTCACTCACGAGTATCTTCTTTTCTTTGAAGAATCTTTTGGTTCAAACGTAATTCAGTTAAACATACACATATTGTTCGACGAGTGTGTGTGACACAATTTGGCGGCAGTAATCAGGGTTAACAACTATTGAATCTAAGATGGCGGTAAAAATTCAGAATTAGCAACATAATTCTTATACTTCTTTAATATTTTTCTACGCAATTTTTAATGAAAATAACGATCGTAGATTAATCATCTGATTTTTTTAGTACATTCACCTAATTTTAGATACAATTAATAACTGATTAATGGTTTGGAAAATGTTTTAAAAAAGTGGGGGAAATCATGTTTGCCTGTCATTTCCTACCCTTTATTTTTTAAATATAATAATTCAATTAGATAATTAAAATACTCCAGCTGATGGTCTCAGAAATTTTTTCTGAATTTTTCTAGGCTACTGATAATTCAGTAGCCTTATTTTATAAACGATTTATTTTTAATACTAATTAAAAAATGAATCCATAATTGCCCATTTTTGCCAGTTCGTTTCCGGTTTGTTACGGGGAGATGTAATTCCGTGCAAGGGCTCCTCTGTATTTCGTGTTCTTTTCGTGAAATTCATCATACAAATCGCAATCGTGCGTCGAATTTCATGACTCCGGTTTGTAGTGCGCGATTGATTATAAAATAATCGGTGGTTATTTGCTGCTTCATGAATTATCAGTAAGAGAAAGTACGTGGCTTCGTCCCTTGCGTTTCGCGATTTTTCTGAAATCTTTATTTCCCCGTCGTGACGAGTAATTGTAGTTAATTTGTTATTTTCATAATCGCGGATCGCGAGATTTAAAAATTTGTAGCAGCCTGCGTGAATATTTGTGAATGAAATACATGTTAGCGAAATATCAGTGCAATTTCTGTAAATTAAAGAAAGTGACAAGATGGCGATGAATAAAGTTGCAAAGAAGCTATGACGATCCACAGGTACCAGATCGAATCAGAGAAGGAACATCCAGTGAGGGGATAGGAATCGGTGAGTGATCCGAAAATATACGTTATCTGCTATTCTGGTACGGTACAGGTGGGATGCAAAAATGGCATTTTATCGGATAATTTAGCGTATCAAGGGTCTAAATTAACCGAATGGCGTCTTAAGTTCTCAACTGATCCGCGAATTCGAGAACAATTGCGATTAACTGAAGGCGAGATATATTTTTGGCGAGCGATATGTTTTATTCAAAGGTATTTATTACTCTAAACTATTCTCGTTCGGTCGATACCAGTGATATCTGAGAATCTTCCGTGTCTAAATATTCGTTTTGGTACGTGCGTACATTTACTCGCGAGTTCGTTTAAATAATGAAACGTTCAACAAACTTGTTTAATCTCGATAGTAATGGTCAGACTGGATATTTATGCAAAACAGAATATTTATAATACGAATCGAAATGAATATCGATATCGACAATAATTCGAAAAATTTGGCAAACATTGAAAGTTGCCCGATCAGGTTGAAAATATGCTCAGATATTCGCCTCATATAGTAGAACATTTACCCAGGTTCCCAGGTTTTTCGATACAGTAAATTCCGAGAGAGAATAATTTGAAAGATCTGAAAAAAATTGAAATTTTCTTATAACGACGGGTCTGCCTCGACACATCGATGCGCATCGATTAGCTGTCGATGCAAGGTGGATTGTCTGATTCAGGCGCAAAAGCGCCAAATTTTTTATTACCAATAACTAATTAATGGAAGCCTGAACACAATTTCGGCACTGCTCATGTTTGTCTTATTTTGGCCTGAGGAATACACTTCTAAAATATTGCCCACCTGTAGGTTCACACCCTGTATGAATGCATAAAATCTGCAATTTAGTAATGATATTTGAGAATCGCCCACGTACCTTTTGAGCATCGTGGGTGGATTTAAATAATTGAACGTCGGACAAAGTGATCATCGAGGTTGACTCCGATATCAATTATATGCATATCGGTGTCTAAATATCCGTTTTCGAAACGCGTGCGTTGATTTAAATAATGAAACGCATAACGAAGTGGATGTTCGGAGAGGAAGAGTTTAATTAGATACAGATAATCGATCGTTTCCGGCTATAATAACATCTGCCTACGCGCGTATCGGCTTTCCTACGCGGACAACAACGCGGCGCGATGCAACCCGATGAGATGCGATTGAAATAAAAAATTCGTGGAGCGAACAACCGGCCGATTCTCCGCGGCGATGAGAGATAATGGGGGAGAGGTTCAATTAGCCGATTTCGTTAGGATCCAAGAACGCCTCTGTGGAATGCATGCCTGTGTGCCTGTGTGACACGCTGATATAGAATGCGCCCGTCGGACGCGAGCTGGTAGGTGGCGAAGTAAAATAATCAATGAAGAGAATCAGGAGGGAGAAAGCGAAAAGAGCGTTATACGTTCGCCCACGCGGGCCCACGATATTACCCCGTATCGTTTTTGTTCGTACGTTGTAAAAGACCTTGTCAGATATTCAAATCATTTTCTCTGCCGTCAGCTTCACCGTCCAATTGTTCCTCATCCTTTCTACTATTTTACGTCGTATGAAACTTTTCTATGTAAGAATGTTCAAATCTATAAGCAGCCAGAGATAAATCCATTGCGTCAGTTACCAAATAATCGTTGTTATCTGTATAAGAATTTTCTTCATCGTTAACCGCTTATTTTTGAAGTATCAGATTCTACAATTCATTGCATCAGATAATTCCCTGTATTACAATTTTAAAAGTGACATCTCACCAGTCACCTTGTTCATTTCCTAATAGTCTTTACTCGAAACTTATTGTATCACTGATCAAATAGTCATTGTTATTTACCTAAGAATATCTCGAATCAATAGTGT
>SHCU01000001.1:58989-75858 GCA_004307685.1 Ceratina australensis
CTAATCGTTTTCTCCGTTAAATATTGGCCTCTTTGTAAACCTTGTCGCTTTTTTTTTTTAAAGTAGTACACTCCTCGTTGTCGAAAGTGTATACAGCGAGAACGTTTGCACGCGCCATTTCTACCATCTCGACCAGAAACTCTCCCCGTTCCTTTTTTGATATTTTTTTTTTTCCTTTTTTTCTCCTTACTTAATATAAATGTATCCAGTGATCATCGACCGTAATCGTTTCCCTTTGATTTACGTAACGCCATATGCTTACGCGGTTCCCTTTTTTTTCGAACCAGATAACTATCTCGGATCCGAGTTAACTGTTAATTTGCATATCCCGTTTCTGCAACTGTTGTACCAAAGTAGCGACCATTATATCTCCCTCCACGCGCAACGATATATTTATATCTGGTTCGACACTTTGGTAAACGCGCATAACTGCCGCTCGTTCGAGCATGATCCCTAACCGCGGGGGCAGGAGGGAACGGTGATACTTAATTAATACGCGTTCAGACGGTTCGGTGATTTTCATCGTCTACGACATGCAAATTCACTTTTCAATCCACTGACCATCAGGCCAGTTCGCGATGAAAAGCGATAGTTGTGTGCTAGCGGAGCGGTCACGTTTAACAGATTAACATGCAATTCGATGAGCCGATGACTAGATCGAGAACTTTTATGCAAAACGTGGTATTCATAGAATCGAATTATCATACGATTTCCATACGGCATTCATCGCGCATTTTAGACTGTTTCCCATTAATGACTCTGTTCTCATGCACTTTAATTGCATAACCTTGCCGGAGGAGACTTTGTTAATTAAAACTGTCCAATTGTTTTCATTCGAATCGAGAAGTGTTACATCGGCAGAGGCAATAGATCCTCTTTGTCCGCGTTTAGGGAAACGATAGGTATATGCAGAGAGGCGTTTCGAAATCTCTTCCGGCGTTGTGGGACTGTCCCACGCACCGATTTCTACCAGCGTGCCACTCGATCTCGTACACGCACGTGACTTAATAAAGCGTGGCCTGGATACCGCGTGCAAAAAACCGTGGAAAGCACAGCCGAATTGTCGAACGAACGCATCGATCGGGGAACGAGCCTTGACACTAATTATACGAACGATAATAGTACCAGCATATTCTTCTTTTCCACCGGCTAAACGTTCCCCGATACACATGTCTCTACAGTATTCATCTCCACGTTAAAAACATTTACATAGAAAACAATTTTTATTACTATTAAAAAAAGGTGTTAAATGTGTTTCTACTTTATTGAAGAGAAAAATTCATTAGCTTCTCGAGACGGTCGTCGTTCGACGTTTATTTCTGAGCCAGTAGATTATTTGTATTCGTTCCGCCGTACGCGGCCGCTGTAAGGGTACGCTTTGTAAAGACGTGCACCGAGGTCAGTGCTGCCGGTTTTTTCAATATTCCACGGGGGTACAGCCGTCTGCCGCAAGAAAGACTTAATCAACATTGCAAATCGATCGAAGTACCGACCATAGCACGTGGAGAGGTGTACAAGTACATTTCTTGTGCGCTCGTTAAAATCCCCGGAATCCTCCCAAGCCCTTCGCACGTTCATTACATCTCTCTAATCGCATACCGTGAATTATTCTTATTGAAGAGAAAAAAACAAATAGTTTAGGAATGATAACGGTTGAGTAATCCGTTGATTTAATCGTGATATCGTTCGGCAATTATAGCGCGATTATCGAGGCAGTGAAAGCATCGACAGTGAAATGAAAAGCATTAGGAGGAAAGTGCCGCCACGGAATATTAACCACCGCTCGTTTCATTCCTCCGCTCCGGTTTCGTAGCGGGATAATTTATTAAAAAACCCGCGGACTGCTGATAACGATTGAGGAAAACGGTTTCTAATCACCTGTCGCTTTCACCGGGACCGGGTGAACCATTTCTCATTATGCAGAATCTGGTTCCCAATCGTTGAACCATGACCAAGAGATTAGAAACCGCTTCCACGTATTTATCCCTGTCCGGGGTGAAAACACTTTGACGT
The DNA here is from genome assembly GCA_004307685.1 of Ceratina australensis. Taxonomy (NCBI): domain Eukaryota; kingdom Metazoa; phylum Arthropoda; class Insecta; order Hymenoptera; family Apidae; genus Ceratina; species Ceratina australensis. Next base: position 61,003 of record SHCU01000001.1, read on the forward strand.
AATACCGATTAAAATGATGTATGCCGCGACCTGATGTTTCGTTGTGCCACGACGTTCGAAAATTTTGTTAGGTATAGTCGCGATAAAAGTGGGGTGCGTGGAAAGGGACACGTGAACGCGTGCCACGAAACCCGACGCATTAGTACTCGCAGAGATTCTTCGCAACAATGACTCACCGGTGTTCGGGATGAGCTTTCAAGCGAGCCTCGAGTCAAGGTGATGCTGTTTCTCCATTCCGATCGTTATTCCACTCGAGTCCGGTCCTCTGGCCAGTGATGCTGGATGAAAATCAGTGAGTATCGCGCACTGGGCTTGTCAGGAGGAATCGCACAAGGGCCGCATCACCCGATCCGCGTTCGCGATACCGCAATAGCATCGGTATGTTCAACGCCGAGGAGCCTTTTCTAAACGCTGCCTTCTGACAGACGTGCCTTCCGAACCTCCTGCGGTTCCCCTCTCCTGGTTCCCTTCCTTCCTCGGTGGTCTTTCAAGTTCGCAGTGGCGTAGATGTTCACGGATCAAGCCCTGTTCTCGATAATATTATCATCCAACTCTTCTCTGTCATTCTTGCATTCAACAATCGCATATTTCGTTTCATCTCAATCCACGAATATTTTTTAGTGTTGCAATCCATTTCGAAGAATTTAGGGGAGGTATTAAACTCGGAGAATCTTCTTAGGTAGAATTTCTGAAGTCTGTCCGAAGACATTTATTCGAAGTAAAATTCTTTCTGCAGATTTTTGAATTTTTAATTATCGTGATAGCATTGAGAGAATTCGGAGGGTTTCCAGTCAGCAAGTACGCTATTGTGCTACCACTAGATGTTACCTGCCTCCCACCAGAATCCTCTCGGAGGAGGCATTCACCTCGCGAAGCCAACTCCCAGGTATCGCTACCGATGCTTGTGTATTACATGCAATGTTCACTTCTCTGGCAACAGTGCCAGCTTGTGCGTCTTCTCGTGGTATCGGGCCACCGCTTCGTCGTAGATTCAACGGACGTAATGTGGTGACTAAAGGAGATTCACGATGATTCCGCCGGATTGTACGCTCGATATATCCAACGTTTTTCATTCCACTGCCGTAATTATCGAAGGCAGTTGCTTGAACAAGTCAGAACCCACTGCTGTATTAAGAGATGTATCCGCTCGAGTTCACGGTGGTGAAGTCTTAGCGATTCTGGGCTCGAAGGGTTCAGGGAAAAGAGCTTTGCTGGATGTCATCGGTAAGATTTGAGTGCAATCGTTCGATTTCGTTTTCAGTAATTCTGTTACTCTGTTTTACATCCGATATATCTCAGAAGAGAGTACAACTAAACTTATATTAAATACATCGAATTTTCTGCTAACGAAATTGAAGTAGAAACGCAAGGAGTTAATTAGTCGCCCGAGTTCATCGACGAAAATTCTATTTTAGCTGGACGAGCAGAGGGAGAGACCAGGGGCAGAGTAACGCTGAATAATAATTTATTGACTCCGGAATTATTCCGGAGACACGGGGGATACGTAGCTCACAGATGTCATTTGTTGCCGAGTTTAACGGTACGGCAGACACTGACCTACGCAACATGGCTCGCGAATTTGAGCAACAGAGAGGCCAGAGTTCGTCAGACGCTCGCCGATCTCGCTTTATCTCAAGTCGCGAACAGATCAGTTAACGATTTAACTAAGCCGGAGTATAGGAGATTGATGCTAGGCGTGCAGTTAGCTAAAGATCCAACTTTGCTGCTTTTGGACGAGCCCACGTGGGACACAGATCCTTTAAATACCTATTTAATCGTTTCGATGCTCTGGTCTTACGCGACTAGGAGGGGTTCCATCGTTGTTCTAACGATGGAGACTCCTAGATCCGATGTGCTGCCTTTCGTGAGTCGAGTGACTCTTCTGTGTTTGGGCGCGGTGGTTTATTCTGGCCCGACCAGAAGTATGTTGGATTATTTCACTTACATCGGTTTCCCCTGTCCGGAACTCGAGAATCCATTGATGTATTACTGTAAGTATAAACGGGTGAGGACGGTGTATTTAGGTGACTAGATTTGAAAACGAACAATCTCTTCAGTGTGTCTCTCGACCGTGGACCGTCGCTCCAGAGATCGTTTCTTAGAATCGAATCAGCAGATATCGGTACTCGTCGATAAATTCAAGGCTGAGGGTGTAATTTACATGAAGGAGGCTCCTCAGGTACCGCCTAATATTAAGGACACACCTTTGGGGATCATACATAAGGGTCTCGGTCGTGGGATTAAGCCAGGATGTTTCTCTACTCTCCTCGCTCTTTATCTGTACGTGCTGGCGAGACGAGATTTATCATTCCCTTTTCAGATTAATATTAGAATGATGTTTCAGGAGAGGCATGGCGGCTACGTTCGCCTTTAACAAATCAGGCTTAGGGCATTTTGCTGCCAGGGTATTATTGTTACCATTCTCTGTAGCTCTGATGAGTATCCTCTACTCACATTCGACTCCCGTCCAATCTCGGGTATTTTTACAAACAGGCGGTCTAGTATTCAACGTGCTGACTCTGTTCTACGTTGCTGGAATCGCGTGCACGGCTCTGCTCTGTGAGTGATTATATCCCTGATGATAATACATTTATCATGAAAATTCGTATTCGTTAATGATAGGTATAACAGTGGTTAATCAAAAGTTCCAGGATACAGGGCCAGGTACTATCAAGAAAAGCGAGAGGGCTTGTACGGTGGGGCCATGTTCTTAACGGCATACGCTATGCTAAGTTTTCCATTAAGTTTCATATCCACCATGATTACCATAGGTATTTTAACGCCTATTCTAGAACTGGATCTATCCAGTTGGGCTTATGCCTGTGGTGTTCTCTGGGCCAGCTACGTGGCCGCAGAACAAGTAACTGTGGCTGTGCTTATGGTCGTTGGAAAACCGATCACTGGCGCAATCACAGTCTTGTACATGACACAAGTATCTCTGGTAATAGCATCCGGAGCTATCAGGAGCTTGAAGGGCTTGTCGTACTGGCTGGCTGCAGTCTCCACTGCGTTCCCAGCCAGATACGCCTCGCTGGCTCTTAATCAATTAGCTATCGACGTCCCTACGTTCATGAATTTACATTACAACGAAAGTTTCACCTGCCCCGGTATACCTGAGCTATGCAGGTACCCGGATGGCAGGTCTTATTTAATAGAACGGTTCACGCGTGAAGGTGAGAACATCTCAGAAGTGTTGAACGTCGATTTAAATTTATTGATCTCCTTAGCTTTCGCCGTTGGGCTGAGCATATTGAACAGCGTTCTGTACTTGCTGCCGTTACCGGCGAAAGTAAAGGCGAAATTTAGAGAATGAAATTTTTTTATTGTAAATCTTAGGATAACGAATAAAACGTATGATCTTCTCCGATAGGAATTTATTTCTTAATCTTATATATTACAAAATTATACATCAATTTGTTAAGATCTAGCTACCGCGTTAGATAGTTTATAGAAAAACTTTACAATGCTTAAATGTAAGATGTTCTGAGTGTTGCTCGATTGAAAAATAAGTTGCTTTAAGTATCTTCCGTAAACCCTTATTGACAGTCTTCCAAATTCACCTGTCCCATTTCTTTGAGATCGTCGGCCACCGCGAACTCGCAGCCCGTAGAACTAACGACCTCGCTTATGTCGACATTAGGCGCGATTTCAATTAGTTTAAGCCCCTCTCCGTCGGTTACTTCGAACACTGCCAAATCCGTGATTATCAGGTCGACGCATTGTTGACCTAAAACCGGAAATAATAAAAATCGATTCTCTAGAATATATCGATAGGGGATGTTACCTGTAACGGGTAATGTGCAACTCTTCAAGATCTTCGGGCTTCCATCTCTGGCCTTATGCTCCATAGTAACGACAACTTTTGTACTCGCGGCAGAAACTAGGTCCATGGCACCTCCCATTCCTTTAACCATCGTTCCTGGTATCATCCAATTTGCTAAATCTCCGGTCTCTGACACTTGCATAGCTCCTAGCATCGTCAAATTAATATGTCCTCTAAAAGAATTTGAACAATTAATTTTTTCGATAAGAATATGTAATTTCAATCGCAATAAATACCCTCGAATCATCGCGAAGCTATCGTCACTACTGAAGAAAGAGGCTCCTGGCAAAACGGTAACAGTTTCCTTTCCAGCATTGATTAAATCTGGATCGACTTCTGATTCATCTGGGAAGGGACCCAATCCCAAAATACCGTTCTCCGATTGCAATATAACTTTCACATTCTTCGGGATGTAATTGCACGCCAGCATAGGAATACCGATTCCCAAGTTGGCTGTAGAATATTCGTTTATCAAAATTTAAATCCTTTAACAACAATATTATTATAATTTATAATCATTTTTATTTCTTACCATACATTCCATCTTTAAATTCCAATGCTGCTCTCCTTATAATTCTGTCCCTTGCTTTGCTGGCTGGCGTCACCTTCTTAGGCTTCATATTTTGTTTCGTAAATCGTTTCTGAAAGATATAATCGATAATATTAGGTGAAATAAATAGCTTGAAGTGTTACCTTATAATTATACAAACCTCGACTCGTTTCTCGTACGAGGCTCCTTTGACTATTCTATCGACAAAGATTCCTGGGAGATGAACATGATCAGGGTCTAATTGTCCAGTCTCTACAATTTCCTCGACTTCGGCGATAGCAATTTTGGCTGCCTTGCACATTACAGGGTTAAAATTCCTGGCTGATTTCCTGAATACCAAGTTCCCAACCTTGTCTGCTTTCCAGGCTTTTACGAGAGCAAAATCTCCAGTGATCGCTGTCTCCATAACATAATTCCTGCCATTGAACTGAGCCACGTTCCTTGGTTCACCAGATATTTCTGCATTTCCGTTCTCGTCGTATTTTACGATCACGTTTCCTTCTTGAACTATGGTTCCATAGGCTGTGGGTGTATAGAAGGCTGGGATACCAGCTCCTCCAGCCCTTACACGTTCCGCAAGTGTGCCCTTAAGAAAAATATAATAGAATTAATACATTTTTTAATGCATTTAATTCAGTTTGTGAAATCTTATATTATTGCTATTTACTTGAGGAGTTAATTCGACTTCGAGCTTGCCAGCAAGGTACTGCTTCTCGAACTCAGGGTTTTCGCCGACATACGACGCTATCATTCTTTTAATCCTGCGTTCCTTTAACAGTATACCTAATCCAAAATCTTCAACCCCTGCATTATTCGAAACAACAGTTAAATCTTTGGCACCCCGTTTCAAAACAGCTGCTATTAAGTTCTCAGGTATGCCACAAAGTCCAAATCCACCAACCAATAGTTTAGCACCGTCGGACAAGTCCGATATTGCCTCCTCGACGCTTTTGAACACTTTTCCATCACCTATAGGTGGTGTTAACTTTGGTGCCTCTTCTTCTGGCTCAGGAACGCCGGTTTTCGTTGAAAAATTCACAGAACATATCTACAAGTAATATAAATATCCTTAAAAATAAACGATGTATTAGCTTACGCTAATTACGAAAATTAAAAGGTCGATTTGACGACGATTATAATCATTTGTTTTTTTATTATGATAATTAGAGGTAAAATGTCAAGGAATAATGTGAGCCGAGGTTAGTCGGCAGTTTTTTTAATACGCAAATTACGTACCCTGGAGAGCTTAAAATTCTTAAATCCATTTCTAGACCCTGTGCCAGCACGGAGAAAAGTATAACTGGTTCTGGCAATGACAAACACCATTTTTTAACGAAAAATCTCACGAGTCCAGTCGGCAACACGCTCGAGCACCAACATACATTGACTGACACGACTGACACTAACTACGTAGATAACAAGACTTTGATTATAGCGTATTCTTATTGTTTCGTATTGCACGGAGATCAGTCGCACTGCGAAAAATTCAGGATTCGGAAATCGCAAGTACTTGATGAACTTAAAACGAATTTCTAATAGCTTCTTAGATCTGAGAACGTTTACACGACTACGCGGAGCAACACATTGAGTAACTTGTTTATCATCGCTTAGTTTATTTTTGCCATATCTCTCTATTATCTTATCTATAGTGATCTAGCTATAGTAATTGACAAACGATGTACATACATAAAGCATCAGATAAGACAGCCTTGCATGGATTCTCGAGATCGAAGGAACATGGAAAATAACATGGTTCATCTTTAAATATATTTATTTCTTGTATAAATTGTACAAATTCTACATACTACTTCCATCGATTTACATTTCCTATCTTTGATCTATCTCATTTTTAGACTTTCTATACTTAAACTTGAAACTCGTGTAGGAAGACCTGTCTTCCAGTTTTTGGTCCCATTAGTCATAAATCATCACTCATCATCGATGCCTTCCAGCTCTTGCGTCTGTAACTGCGCCCCACAGTTCAATAACGAATTCATCCGTAAATCCAAAATCTTCTAAATCGGAATTGTCAATCGCTTCTGCGAAGTCGATGCTGTTGTATTTTCCCTCTGCTAATTCCCAGATTTGCGTAGCTGTTTAAAAAAAATATGAGACAATATCAAAATTTCAATTATAAAACTTTTCTATGAATGCATCAACTTACCTAATTCAGTGTCGTATATGCCCATGAAGCTTTCTAGGATCACATTTATCTTTTCAATCCCAATAGTAGCAGCATCGTCAACCTGCAGACATCAAAGTTAATGAACACCTTACAAATTCTTTTTAATTTATTAATATTTTTCTCTTTATCACCTTCTCAATGATCTGCGCACTCCCATCAGCTTTGAACCTGAGAGTCTCTTTGCCGGTCCCATAGCCAGATTTCTTGCTCTTCTTCGCTTCCCCTCGCGGGCCAATATTTCCAAAACCGTTCTTCATCGGCTCGACTAATCTCAACGTGAACGTGGCACCTTTCGGGATTTCCTTCAACATTTTAGCCACCTCGAAATGCCGTTTACCGATGAGGCTAGTAGAATTTAGTCTCTCTAGGTGATCTCCAATTTCTATCACCTTCACTTTATCAATTACCGAGCCCTCTTTAATACGTTTTATAAAAGCGTAGCCAGCACCGTTATCAGTTATTGTCAATCCGAGAGAATCGTTTGTCTTCACCAGCTCTATCTCCTTGGGTCTTCCTACGAAGCGATTATTATCGTTACACGATTCGTCGAATCGATTTCGGTGAATTAAAATCGCTACCTTTTTTATGAGCGAATATAAAGTCGCCGACTCCTATTTGACTCCCAAGTAGCTCCGTCATCTCAATTTTGTGAGTGTTCAGCGTGCAGAAGAGTATCTAAATCATTGAGAAACATTCATGCGTCGCGCTTCAATTGACAGAAAATACATCGATTTTAAACTAATCGCAAAATGTCTTGTCAATTATGTAATTTTTGTGCAACGAAAAATTAGAATATCTGAGACGCGAATTAACTTTCACCGGTACTTGGCCGGTGTTACGCAGCTGTCCCTGATCATAATGACTCGCTGCGTAAGCAGCACGGTCAGCCCGTTCTGGTGAAATGCAGCCGGTGGCCTTTTCCAACCAGTTATTACACGGAAAGCTACGCGTAGGCCAGAGGCCACGGCCCGGAACCGTTTCCGGCATCCGGAATGCTCTCCCTGCTCGCGAACGAACTTCGGCCCGCCGAGAGTAATCTAATAGAAATAAAATCTACTCGACCGATAAAAATGTTATTTATCTTTGTTGATCTCTCTACGAGAGGATCATTGGCCACGCAAGTGAGAGATTAATTTAACTGGCCCGACGATAACTCACCTCTTCCATGGGTAAATCGTAGCATTCTGCGATCTTCTGATAAAGCTCTCGCACGTTACTGAATCCTGATATCAGCCCTGTCGGGCTCCCGTGGGCCAGTTGACAATGGAACACTAGAGGCGGTTTGGAGTACTTCGAGGACCGCCTCTCTTGATTACCATTTTGCTGTTGAGTACCCTCTTGATTACTTTCATTGCCGTTCGCTTGATTATGATGATCGTTCTGATGATTCCCGTTCAGAACCTTCTTCTCCGTCGGGGGGGTCCTGGGACGCGTTTTGAACAACGGCATTCCGCCTGCGGAATTCGATATTGTCCTCGTATTACTCGAATCGTCGACGAAATTTTTGCATAGGTCGATGCCCATTTTCTTTGAAACTCGCCGCGTATCCCCACCTTCCCGAGCGATCATATGTTTTTTAAAGCGTACACGGTAAAAAGCATGCTTCTGGCAGCGAGATAAAACGAATGAAAAATAATCGAAAGTTGCCTAGTGAGACGGAATTCTGAAAGGTAGCTCCGCTCGATAAGACTGCTTAATGGCATTATAAAATGATAGCGGTTTCAGGGTGATCGTGATCTAGAATTTTGACAATCAATTGTACCTGCCCGCGTGTGCGTGACTCTGCGTCAGCAGGTAAAAATAACGAAATTAGAGGCGAGATAAAAACGGTAATCAGATATGCAAGAGTCGCAGGAATACGGTACAAAGGTCTGAATATCTATATAACAGGAGAACCACTGCGAGGTGGTCGTACTGGTTTAACGGATCGTTGGCTCGCGTTACATTTCTCACAGTTATTAAATACTCCTGACTGTTACCCGCTCGATTAGCTACGAAACGAATTACTATTTTATCTCTTATCCCGCGAGGATAATAAAGCAGATTGTTCGACGTATCTAAGAGACGATCACTTACCTCGCTTCGATCGCGACGTTACCAGGATTGAAATCAAAGAAAAGAAACATAGGAGTTCCTCATGACGTGTACCGTTTCCCGGTCGACTGGCCGACAATCTATGCTCTTATCTGTTGTATCAAAACGTGGCCGATTGTTATCGCAACGTGAATTCGTTGGCCACGCGAGCCTCCATCGCGGAACCCGTTCTCTTCTCTTTCCCTCTTCCGAGTGCGGTTGGCCGACTCAAATTTTGCGGGATCGGCAACGAGGATGTTTAGAAACGCGATTTCACGAGCGATCGTGACTCGCAGGAGCGTATCTCCGTACTGTGGTTCCCTTATACGGAACCCTTTCGATGCAATGACCCCCTCCTCTTTGTACGGTGGAGGAGCGGAGGAAACGGTGCGTTATCATGTGGTAGAACAGTAAAACGGGTGTCACGTTAAAAACGATTCATTTTATTCGTAAAAGTATCACAAAGAATGAAACGATTACACGGACGCTGGTAAAAGCGTCGTATCAAATTTATTCGAATGTTTTTTTGCTTGTAAAATTAATCTACGGTTCTTTTTAAGTATACAAGGAGACTCGAAAAAGAGTATTGTCTTAGAATGTAATATGGCTCTCCCTCCCTTTACACTTTAACAATCACAGCGCACTTGTTAATAAAATGAAACGAGAACGCACTATACGGAACGCAGTCAGTCAGAGATAAAATTGTCGCCTACAGTGTATATATTAAATATCATCTACTAAATTCGGTATACTGGAAGATACTTTATATATTATTGCTGTCCTAAGTGTAACTCCGGCTGGATAATAAATACTTTCCACACTTTGCCACAGTTTGACTTATGCTCCAGAGCTAAGTAGTTCCTCATTGGTACCAATAAATAGTCGTATGGATCAGTGTTCAACTGATACTCTTCCATCGCTCTGTAAATCGCCCTGAACGGGGGCTGCTTCTCGGAGTGGAACGTGCTCCTCGAGCCGTGCAACACCAGTGCACCTTCCTTCTCAGCTTTAGTGCAAACAGGCATGTACATACAATGATCAGGCCTGTAATTGTATCTACACGAGTAGATATACAGTTTCTCCGGGTGGTAGTGAAATATAATATTTATTATATCCTGGTCACCCCACGTTATCTTCAACTTATACTGCTTATGGATAGGTATCACATATTCTATCCATCTGAACTCCCTCATCTTAGTCAGATTCATTAACATCACTCCAGAATTCACGCCCAGCTTCCCGTAATAAGGATGCTTAGCGAATCTGTTGTACCAGCCTGTGCTCGGATCCTCGTGCTCTGGACTGAGAGCAGCCAGCTGGGTAGAGTTCATTTTCTTAAATTCATCCCAGATGATCTCTGGTGGCGCCAAGAACAGGGTATCGGTATCCACGTATAAAACAGCATCCGTGTCATTCAATACTGACTACAAAAATACATCAGATAAATACATGAAGTAATTCTATTTCGTATTAAAATACTTACTGGGAGGAATAATCTCTGAGCAGCACACGGCTTGAACAATTTCTTCCACATAGCTGCATCGCTACCTTCTGGGAATGTAATAGGTTTCACGGTGAAATCGAATGTCTTATTCGATATAAGTTTCCATTCGGCTAGTTTTTCGTCGAAGGCAGGAATCAGATTGGTCTCTGCTATTACGATGAATTGCAAGGATCTCCTCGTGAAGACCAGAGCGGACTTGAGCATGGTCAGTGCCTCGTCCACTCTGTCCCCACAGACCACCACGCATATCGTTACTTCCCGAGTAAGAGTCGGTGGCTGCACCTTCCTCGCAGTGGTCGAGAGAATCGTTTCTTTGGTGGGTACATCGTAGATTTTGTTAGAGAAATTGGTCAGGTTCAGTAGTATTATCAGTGCAACGAAGATAAGGCACAGGAAAAACAATTTGTACATGGATTTCATTGTACTCTATCGATTTTTCACATGATTCACCGAATTTTGATTTGTTTCACGGCCGATGGAAAAACCTGTGTGAGAATTGATCATCCTCATTGTTTCTCGTCCCGTTTAACATCCCTGGAGCTTCTTTACTTTAACCTCACCGTATGGCGATCACTGAGCTAACAGGTAGACACTGTACGGTTCACGTATACGGAGATCTCATCGTCTAGAATAATACTTGAGCAATTTGTTGATTATGTTTTAAGATATGATCGTCGCTCCGATGGACTTAAGGAATCCGAGCGATCGCGGAGTGCGCGTATCTTCGCTTTCGAAAATATCGATTAGTGTGGTCCATCTTGACAACAGAACCAGTTTTTGACTCCCACATACATACTTTTCGAAGTGGCAATAGTGGCATCGCGTTACTATAGATGATTTGACTATATTAAATTGAACCACTCGAGTTCTGGATACAAGATCGTGTCAGGATTAAGAAAACAATACCATTTTTAATTATTTAACTATATTTATTTCTTAGAATCGAGTCTTTCCATATTTCACAATTGAACATTTTTGCTAAGATCAGAAATGCAGGACTCAGTTGTGGATATTTCACATTTACATACATATACACTTAGAATTATTTAAACGAGAACAATTTTACAAATGTACAGGGGGTTTGAATAATTTTATAAAAGTTTTCCTATGAAGTCTTGTATAAAAATATTCCGTTTAAAAATAATAACGTCTATTTACAATTTTGTCGCTGGAAATGACCAGGCACCGTATTAGGCACATATGTTACAATTCAATGTTAACGAAGCAGTCAGCATTCATCGATACTGTGCTTCATTCCACAACTTGAAAACACGATCTATCAGTCTATGATTTCGTCTTTTTCTTTATAAACCAATACTAACACTCGATTATGTTCATCACGAGGGTGGTTTCTCCAGCGGTGGATTGTGATCTAGGTGATCGCAGTGAATGGGACACTGGTGATAAGACACCGCGCTTGCGTGGCCTGATCTGCCCGAGGTCATTGGCACCCCTTGCTCCCACGTGTCTTTCGCAGGATCATAAATCTCTACTATATTTAAAAATCGATCCCCGTCGTATCCTCCTAAAAGCATTGATTGAAATCAATCACAAAAATTAATGACTACGTGCTCTTTTATTCAAGCCCTTCGATTCTCACCCATTGCATATAATTTTCCGTCCAGCACAGTGACGCTCAAAGCACTGCGAGCAATGGAAATATTACTGACATGCTCCCACGTATCTTTTTCAGTATCATATCTCTCTACAGAGTTCAACTGTCTTGTCCCGTCGTATCCACCGACTACATAAATGTACTGTCCAAGACCAGCAACTCCAGCTCCGGATCTACTGCATTTCATAGACGAAACCATCGTCCATTCGTCGTTCTCAGGATGGTAGCACTCGACGGAATTCAATCTATTCGTTCCATCGAACCCACCAATCGCGTACAGCAATCTATCGCATTCCAACAATCGTAACATTACAATTTAATTGAAAATTCGCTAATCAATCAATGCTTACCTGTTAACGACAGCTACTCCAACTCCCAATCTCTTGATATGCATCGGTTTTACGTTCGTCCAAGAATCATGATCAGGATCATAACATTCGACGCTATTATGATACTCTGCACCTGCGCTGCCTCCAACAGCATACAGCAGACCGTCCATAACAGCCACCCCAACTCTGTTTCTTGCTACCGACATCGGACTGCAAGCTCTCCATTGATCGGTGACTGGATTGTACCTGTCCACCCAATCGCTGTCGTATCTGTAAATTTCAAACCCTTTAATTTATGTCCAATCTTCTGTCGAACGTGTCCCAAAAAGACTTACCTGCTGTCTGGCGAATTGTTCCTCCCTCCGACCGCGTAGAACATACCCTTTAAGAACGCGCCACCTAAGCCCGATCTTGGGACGATTAGTTTCGCGTGCTGCGTCCAAGTCTTCTCGTCGACGTTGTACCCTTCTAGAACGTCGAGAGAATGTTTCAGGAAGCCCCCAGCTATGTATATCACTCTTCTCGTGTTCGGCGTCCTCTCCTTAACTACCGGTTTCTTGTGGAGAGTCAGATCCTTGAATATCTGCGCGAGGTACTCTCGACACGCTGGTACCTTCTTGAGCACATCACAGTTTTTCATTTGCTCTCTGAGGAAGTTCGGCGTGAGGTACTGACACCGGACCGCGTGCAATATGTGCTCCATTTTCGGGCCCCTCGCTTCCTCGTTATACTTGACCCATTTCAGTACAGCGTTATACACTTCGCGCTCTTCCTGTACGTTCAACTCGTCCTTTCTGACCAGCGATATCAGTTGCATCGCCGATAACTGCAGGAACTCTTCTTCTTGACATATCTGACTAAAATGTTGAACAATAAACTGATTCGCTTTCTGATACAATGTCTGGCAGCCGTGTTGCTCGGCAAAGTTCGCGATCCCGATCGCATTCGTCGGGTCTAGCTGCCTTTCCAAGAACACGCAACATGCGTCTATCACATTACTAACCTGTGCGAGGTGGAAGAGAAAAGAAATTGCTCATTTTAAATCGCTTCGTCATACTTGATTAACGTATTAAATGTTATCTTGCCGCATACCTGAAACATGGTGGCAGCTGACAAAAGCGAGCACACGGTAATCTCTGTGACTCGTATTTGCCCGGTATACATGAAGTACATCAACCGTGCCATTGTGGTCGGGCACACACCCTGCAGTTTCACCCTGGTCATTTCTGACTCTTTCAATCCCCCTGTGAACATCGCCTGAAACGTAACAATTTCGACTTCACTCACTTGATATTAATTTCATTCGCATCAGTGTCAGCTTACCTTGAAGTAAGGACTGGCAGCGGCGAGGATCACTTTGTGAGCGTAGAACAGCTCCGAGCCGACCTCCAATATAACATCGGTGAGCATGTGGTGGCTGCGCATGATGAACATCATTTTCATGGCATCCTTTATATAATTGGTCATGTAAAAGGTCATGTCACCGAGGTCCCCATTTTTTTCGGCGCCCTCCTCGAGCCCTTTGTCCTCGGCGATGAACGAGGAACCGGACCCGAGGCTCTCCGAGCGGAAGCTGCCCTCAGCTTCTTTTTTCATACCATAATCCTCTTCATCCATTAAAGTGAACTGCGAATCAGTCAGTTTTACTCAACGATTCGTTCCATTCATAAATCGTATTTCCACAAACAATTATTATAGAGCGACTCGGTCGTCTACTTACTGGAATGGTCTATGAGCCACACACGGAAACACGATGAAATTCGTAGAATAAATTAACTTGAGCGGATTCGAGACGTGATCATAATTCGTGGGGCTTAATAATTCATCGTCGATCGTTGATGACGCAGGGGATACGACGAAGATAAAGTGCAGCTCACGTCAAACGATTCTCGTTAAACGCACGTGCCTCAGGAGCACAGGATCCTGATGCATGGACAGTTGCCCGCGGTGAGTATCATCTGAGGAGCTCGATATCACGGTATCTTGATGGTTTCACACGGAGCCAGTGGTTTCGACGCGTTCGTCGAAGAACCGAGAAGAATGTCTCTCGCGCTCCTCTCCGCCTGCTACTTCCAATCGGGTTCTGAATGAAAAATCTGCATTCCACACATGTTCGTAACGCGACACGGCCCGTGTGTGTGCGATGATTTTTGGCGAACACGAAGAAGCTGCGGGGTACACGACTATATTTACACGTTACCGTAACCGCGCGAGTAACACCCGAGATGTTGGCTCCTCCTCGTTTGTGTATGGTTAGCCGAACGGAACGAACGAACACAGCCAAAGCGAAAGTTCGACCGTGAAACAGCACTCGTGATCGTAGATGACGCGAGTGACTTGCAATTATTTCGCTTGCTTTGATGATCGAGCACGTCCACGTCGATTTCTACCTTTGTAATCGCGTAGCGCACCTTTGAACCAACGCGTCCGGTGATTCCGGGCTTTGCTCGTTTTAACTGTCGTCTCGGTCAGCTGGCTCGTTCACGTTTTTTCGGGGTGTCGACGTCGGGAGGAATCATTGACAATCCGTGGGGACGTTCCGGTGGCCCGGGTCGGGTTTAAGGAAAAATGAACGATGGATATTTATTTTGAGACAATATATTTATTTCTTATTAATATGGAGTTCTCAACAATAACAGTATAATAGTAGGCGTAACAAGAGAGACGAGGTAGGTTACGAGGAACCTAACCCAATACCGTACGCCAACAAGTCGCCGCGATAACAGAATTCTTCGTGATTCGTTACGACTACTCCGTGTAATTCTCTACGATTTTTT
>SHCU01000001.1:76433-104903 GCA_004307685.1 Ceratina australensis
CTTGCAATTATTTCGCTTGCTTTGATGATCGAGCACGTCCACGTCGATTTCTACCTTTGTAATCGCGTAGCGCACCTTTGAACCAACGCGTCCGGTGATTCCGGGCTTTGCTCGTTTTAACTGTCGTCTCGGTCAGCTGGCTCGTTCACGTTTTTTCGGGGTGTCGACGTCGGGAGGAATCATTGACAATCCGTGGGGACGTTCCGGTGGCCCGGGTCGGGTTTAAGGAAAAATGAACGATGGATATTTATTTTGAGACAATATATTTATTTCTTATTAATATGGAGTTCTCAACAATAACAGTATAATAGTAGGCGTAACAAGAGAGACGAGGTAGGTTACGAGGAACCTAACCCAATACCGTACGCCAACAAGTCGCCGCGATAACAGAATTCTTCGTGATTCGTTACGACTACTCCGTGTAATTCTCTACGATTTTTTTTTTTTTTTTCTTTTCGATGATTTTACAATTATAAATTGGTTTCATTCGAGTTGCGCTCGAATTACGATTCCGTGCAACTTCGATGCAACGTAAGTATACGTGTTCCTACGATCTACGAACGAAAGATACTCGGTATAATATTTAGTTCGTCGATGAATCGAAAAGAGCAGTTTCGTGCGTATGTAATCAGGTCCCCGCAAAGTTCCACGGTAGTGATTATGGAAAAAAATATTTGTCACGAGCGTGAGGAACTTTGCCCTTTAGACCGAGACACTTTTCTATACGCTGAATCGATTATATATTTTGGTGTTGCGTTTTCGTTATTTTAGAAATACAATGACCGATGCTCGTTTAGCGTCCTCGAGAGAGAGAGAGTGAGAGAGAGAGAGAGAGTCCTGAAGCGAATGTGTAACACGTCTCGTCGCGAGATTCGAATAACATTATCTGGCAGGATCTCGAAATGAATAAGTTGAAATCATGGCAGTGTTTCGTAGTGTAGAACAATCTTATTGCCATCGGATGTGGAATCAACGTTTTAAAGCTAATTGCGCGACGCTACGATAATTTTCGACTCTAAATCTCTAACAACGAAAATCTCTGATCATCGATCTTTAGAATTTCCAAACGTTTTGCCAGGTTCACCGATGAACGAGAACAATATTTTCATGAATGGAAAGAGGAGAGCAATGAAAAGGAAGTCGGTGAGTTTGCGCGTAATTCAACCGAACAACGGAATGCGTGTGTACTAGGCCGATGCCGAATTTCTGTCCCCGGTCGGTTTTGCTCTGATCTTTCCAAGCCAATCCTCGAATTGTACTTGGGTCTTGTTGGCGCACAATGAAGTAGGGGGCTCGACCTTTAATTCAGTGCAATAATGTCTCTTCAGGTATCTAGAGTAGAAGACACGTATGTACAAGGACTTTCAGAAGAACGATTCGTTTCTCTCCTTTGGTTCGTTAAAACAAATGAACGAGCTGTGCGATCACTACTGAACCAAATTACCGGCAGAACCCACTTCGCAAACGGTGTTACGGCTATTAATTCATTTAATAAGTCTATCTTTGATTCGGTTAGGCTCGGGCGACGCCTCCCCCCTGTGCGATTTGTATTTTGATTTAGTTTTCCTGAATTGCCTCGAGCAAGCCAGCCGCTCTTTTTATTCGCTCGATCTTCCGTGTAAGAAGCTTTCATCGAATTGAGAAGTGTTTGAGAGCGATAGTCAGAAGACACTTTCATAAGTTAGGAATAGATCAATTGTCATGCAGCGAAATGAATTAATCAGCCAGAGAGAGATAGATAGATAGAGAGAGAGAGAGAGAGAGAGAGGGGAGAGAGTGAGGGAAACAGAGATTGATATTTCTGCCAGAGATCGGCGATGGTCTCTACCTCGTTCGACTTTCAGGAAATTTCGTGCGCGTACAGTTTGCCTAACGAAGAGAATTATCGAACTAAATCACTATCCTCTATGTCTTTACAATTTATAATTGTATAGCGAATTGCTCGGTAATATGATTACACGCTATATCGATAAGTAAAGAATTTGGGCGGATCGACTACTCCTAAGGCCTCGCTCATCAATTATTTTTTGTTCTTTTTCTTTTTTTTGTTCTTTTCGATTAATTATAATTTTTTTTTTTTAGTCCCACACATTCATTCTAACGTTCTAAAGTGTTGATAGTTTAGGATCGAATCGAGAGGATGACAGATCTGATCGGAAAAAAGATCGAAAGGAAAAGAACATCGATAAGAGTTTTATGTGCGCGTTCAATTCCGATGATTCTATGCGTTGTGCAATTCCTGAATTAATATCTCTTCACCTATAATAGGCTGCACACCGATCGTTTTCCTCTACAGGTGAATGAGATTACAATTAGTATTAATGCTCGTATGTTATTCATGTATGTATGTACGTACTATCTTCGTCGTTATTTTTCATTTAAACGGAGTGCCAGCGAATCGGTAAAAAAGTGACCCGTCCGATTTCAAGTTTCACCCGGCTCCGAGACAATTTTCCAAGATTTTCGATTATGCGTTCTGTTTCTTTTTTTTTTCTGGTCATTTCTACGCCGTGAGCCGTTCGGGCGAGTCTCTCTCTATTATTATTAAAAGGTATATGGCAGTATGGGATTCAACGAAACACCGTATACCACTGTTTTCTCGCCCGCGACAGGGTTGATCCGGAGGAGAGTCAAGTGAGAGAGAGAGAGTGGAGATTAAGTCGAGAAACACGGCAGTGTACGATGTTCAACAATCGCGTGTCGGAGACTCGCCGAAGCCCGCGCTCGCTGTAGAGATTAAAATATGCCAACAAGAAAATATTTTATACTCGTTTAAGTTTCGCTACTCGTTAAGACGATCTCTACTAAAGTTTCCTAGCAGTTTTTTTTGCCATTTCAACGTACTTCTATCAATATTAACAACATGAACAGACAAAGAGACTTCGCTTTTCCTCGTGAGAAGAATCTTTTTTTTCCCTTTTCGTTACTCAGAGACACTGTCTATTTATACGTATATGTATTATATACGTTTTTTTTCTTTATATATTTATATACTTTTTTTCGTTACGATTTCTCGGATGTTTTCCTCTACAAATTGACCTATTAATCTGATATTGCTTAAATCAATCAAAGCCCCTCAGAGGCAACCGAGCCTCTTTAACGCTCTGTTCACTTTCGCAAGAACTCTCTTTGTTGAAACTGTTTTAGATCTCGTCCGTCGCCTATCAAGGGGGATGGAGGTCCCGATGATGAGCTCTGGCACTTAAAATCGCTTTCAACTCGGACTCCAACTGCTTCTTAGTTCTCTCGCTTACCGATCTGCCTCCGACCACGGGCTGCTGCGCGGCAAGCCTCGGCGACGGTAAATCGGCCATCAGCTTGCCGGTGTCCCTGTTCTCGTGGCTCCTCGCTCTTCTTATAGGCTTTTTAATAGGCAACGGGTCCTCCTGTACCTTCTCGTGCGGCGGTCGCTCCAAGGACAGAGTCATCTCCTGGTTCAGGGTGTAAGTCGATCCCCTGGCTACGGTCTCCGTGGACCGGGTGATGTCTATGGTCCCGGAGCCCCACTCGCGGGACAGCTTGCGACCTACAGCGGTGGTCAGCTCGTTGTTAGGCGACAGCAAAGAGCTCTTCGATATATGATGACTCGAGGAGTGCGGAGGCCTAAGAGTGGCGAATACCGGGAACGATTGTCCTCGTTTCGCCGGGCTTCTCGCGTATCTAGGCGTGGGTGCGCCTCCGGCACTCGATTCTCCCCTCGGCGTGGGCGTCGCGGTTCCCGTCGAGTCGCTCTTCGTCGGAGCCAGCGGTCGCAACGTCGCGCTGCCTCCGAAGTTCGAACCTAGACGCGGGGGCGGCGATCCACCGTCTCCGTGGCTCAATCTTCGGCCCACCGTTTCTAGCGGGCTTCTCGCACGGAGATTGGTGCTGCTCAGAGTAAATTCTCTCGGCTTCATCGGCGCGTCCAGGCTGATAGGGGAGAGGCCTAGTCTCGAGCTGGATAGATTCGTCGAGCTTCGGCTCTTCTCTCGCTTCGGACTTGGAGGCATCAGCGGGCTCTTGCTCCTGCTTCGTTCCCTTCCTTTCACGAGTTTTTCGTCCTTTTTAAACGTAGATACTCGCTCTTCTTGCTGCTGCATACTCTCGATCTTCTCCTCCTGTTGAGCCCTGCCCGACGGAACATGTGATTAAACTCGGGTCACTTGGATAAACTTCTTTTTTTTTATTTACCTTCGTATTTCCTGGATCATCTCGAAGAATTGTGCCTTGCTCTTGCGCCTTCGGCGCTGTTCGTGTTCCTTCTAGAACATGGCTGCCTTGTAGATAAATGCTGGACTACGAGATTAGATCGCAGGAGGCCGAAAGTCACTTACTCGCTTGACGCTCTTCTGAAACAGCGACGCGATCTGGCCCTGCCTAACCGTGTGGACCAGCTCCCTCGCAGCGTGATGCGGTGACACCAGTTCCACGCAGTTGATGAATCTGTATAGCTTCTGGGAGAAGAACATCACGTTCCGACTTCGCCAGATCGAGTCGTCCGGCTTGTGTCTCAACTTCGGCAGAGTATACTTGTAGAACAGGTGTTCCCCTGCTAGGATGATCGCTCCGAGGACGACTCCCAGTCCTAACAGGCAGAATACACCCGCTACGGACGCAACGCCTAACGGTCTGGGCTGTCTTCGTTGTTCGTGCTCCAAACCTGTGCTCCTGCCTCGAATGCAAGGGAGCCCACCGTACCTTCAAGGTAATTAATCTTTCAGACGCATCGTTTCGGGTTATGGACACGCGATCTGAATCAAGTAATTTACCATTTCTCCTGCAAGATGTCTAGCAACCCAGTGCTGGAATAATTGGCGATTATTTTCGATATAGTCTCTTTGAGAGGGTGACCCTTGGTCAGAGCGATGGCGTATGTATCTTCGTTAATAGTGTCCCCGATCTTTTGCAATCTGCACCCGTTGTCGATGGCGCGATAGTAATCTAAAATAGGCGTGTCCGCTATGAGTATGTCTAAGCTACCGTTTCTCAATCTCTCGACGCCCTCGGCGACGTTCGATAGAGAATATCTGGCCATGTGGGATGACAAATGTAGACTAGCTCTTTGTACGTAGTATTCAGCTGCCGAGGCTCTCGGGGCACCGACTTTCTGCAGTAGCAACTGCAACAGGAGTAGGTCATTTTTAATCGTAATTAAAGGTATATACATATGCAGGGTGTACATCTACAGATGGGCAATATTTTAGGAGTGTATTCTACAGGCTAAATAAGATAAAAATGAAGGGAGGCAAAATTGCGTTCAGGCCTCCTTAATTAGTTATTGGCAATTAAAAATTGAGTGTTTCTGCGCCTGAATCAGGCAATCCACTTTGCATTTACAGCTGGTCGATGTATATCGATGTGTCGAGGCAAGGTTGTGCTATAAGAAAATTTCAATTTTTACCAATTGTTTCAAATTATTCTCTCTCGGAATCTAATGTATGGAAAAACCTAGAAACCTGGGTAAATGTACTGCTATATGAGGAGAACATATGAGCATATTTTCAATCCGATCGGAAGACTTTCAATTTTTTCGAAATTTTGAAGGTAAATTTTCGCGATTTTTTCAAATTGCTGTATCTCAGGATCTAATGTATAGAAAAATCTGAAACTCTGAGTAAATGTTCTACTATATGAGGCGAATATCTGAGCATACTTTCAGCCCGATCGGGCAACTTTCAATTTGTGCGAAATTTTGAAGGCAAACGCAATTTTGTCACTCTTCATTTTCGTTTTATTTTTGGTCATCGAATATGATCCTAAAATATCGCCCACCTGCAGGTTTACACCCTGTACGTATACATATACATATAGTCACTTACGCTTTTGTCATGATAGTTGCTCACTGCTGGATTGAAGAAATCACCGGCGATAAGAGCAGCGATGTTGGCCGTGTATGAGGCCACGAAGATCACTGAGAACCCGCCCCAAATGTTGATTAGAAACTTGTTAGGCCAGGACTTGGGCGCCTTGAAGGCCACCAAGTGTCCGCAGAGGAGGCCCCACATCACCCATAGAGCGGAGGCTATCGAGAAGTTCTTGCTTCGTTGCCTGCCCCACGGGTTCAACCCGAACGGGCTGAACCACTCGTAAAGAGCCACGGCGATCGCGGTGAAGTTCAGCGACGTGAACACCGCGATCCATAGTTCCGTGCTGAACGGCGACAAGAACGGGAATAGCGATATCTCGGATTTCACTTTGACCGCCGTGAGGAAGCTCACTCCGCTGAAGAAGTACGGTGTGGTGAAGTCGACGACCTTCGCCCGGTTAGCCGAAACGCTGAGAGGCGCGAACGCGAGCTGTGCCCTGCCGGTCACCAGCTCTCCCATTATCCCGTTCCACGTACCACTCGTACCTACGATAATCGTTCGTTGAAAAACGTATACCACCAGTGAGTCGAAGCGACTTACCGTTCCGCTTCCCGAAGAGGCCGTCGTTCACTAAATACAAATCGAATCGAAATCCCAGTTCGCGAGATACTATCGACATCAGATCCATGGTCAGACCGTAACAGCACATGAGCGTGGTCCCTTGCCGGCAGAAGACTCCTCTCAAACAGAGACCTTCTTGTATGTTCGTCACCATGGTGAACGGCGGCGCAAGGGCTGTTACTATGCGATACATCGGCATTCCGATCTTCTCGCCCCCTTGCTCGAGGTAAGCTGGCATGATACCGCCTCCCGGCCAAATGATAGTATCCAGGTGCACCTCCTTCCCACCTTTCACGGTGCCGACCTTCGTCCATCTGCGCAAGTGATCGGTATAAAATAATTGTTAGTCTTATTTATTAACTGGATTGATCGATGAGCGAACCTGAGCTGAGTCTTGTTGCCAGGGAATCGTATAGCCTGCAAGTTCAACAAATGGAACTTGGCCTTGTCCCTCGAGAGTTGACTCATAGAGCTTCTAAGCTTCTGGGTCAAAGTCTTGGACACGTTGTGTCTCATTTTATTTACCAAGAACTTGGCTGTGTTCCTTGGGAAGCATTCCGGCACGAAAATATCCATCTGAGTCTCTCCCAGCCGGCTCATCCTCGGTTTCACCTCGACCAACGTCTCATCCAACGCCTGCGAAGTCTCCCTGATCATACGTGACAATATAGTGTCGCTGCCCATCAGCTTGATGCCGGATGGCCTCAGCGCCAGCATCCCGACCGGCATGAAATCTTTCGAGTTCAACTCTTTGTCGACTATTCTGATCTCTTCGTCGTCTTCGTCGAAGTTGAAACCCTTGTCCTCTTGCTTGCTGCTCACGGACATCTCGTTTTGCCATCTATACTCCTGCAATCTGTGAATATCGTCGGCCAAGCTCGGTAGAGAGCTCACGGACAATTGACTCTCCGCGATGAGATTTATATTTCTGTTGATACTCTCCACGGGTGACGACGGATTTTCGTTCGTCGCTATCGACGACCTGGATCCGTGCAATATGTGAGAACTGATTATGTTCGGTTCGTTCGGTCTCAGCTCCGCCTTCAGGTCCAGCCACAGCCAGAGGAAACGACCCGCAAGCATCTCGTACTTCCCGGCCACCGCCAATATCTTCCTAGCGTTGTTCAGATCGCAGCCCATCACGATCACTCCCCCGCTGCCACCCTCCTCGGCGACCCGCTTTATCCGTAGTCGAAGCGTCTTGTCGTTCGTCGGCAAGTGTATGATAGTCCTAGGCGTGAGGGTAGTTTGATTCGCGTGCAGTAGATGAGTTAACGGTAGTAACGTGGTGTCAATGAGTAGAGTGAACGCATGCCAGTTCGCTCTCTGCATGAGGGCTGCCGCGGCTGCTCCGACTTCTCTCGTACTGGAACCGATGCGACTCTCGTATTGCCCCAGGTTTCCCTGTAACGTCACACGCAATGAGTACTGTTCGAAATTCAGTGTATATACAGAAAAAAATTGTATGGAACCTGTCGTAGAAAATCCTCGTGGGTGAACGGCAACCAAAGAGTTGGTACGTTTAGCGCGGCTGCAGCGGTGACGAGAAACCTAGCCGCGGAGCCTCCTCCGATTATCAGGCTCAGCATGGTACGGCCGCCTTTGATCTCGTTACAAAATTTGTTCAACAACGACAGAGGGTAGGTGAGCGAGTCCGTCTTGGGTGGTGCCTCGATGAAAGACACGTTCATGTCCGCGTGGGAGGACTCCAGCCTGGCCTTCTCCCATGCTTTCTGAACGTCGGTCTTCAGCGAGGCCTGCGGCTGGGCCAGGCACATCAGGACACGCCACGCGGCGTACGTACGGAACCGTCCCTTCACGGCCCTCGCGGATCTCTCGAGATCCGCGGAGGCGAGACAGAAGGATATCCCTAGGAGAAGGAGGAGCAGGACTCTCCGAGCGAACATCTTTTCTGCGCTTAGCTTGTTCCCCGTGCTTACATCATCCAATCTGTAATCACAACGATTCGAATGAAATTATTATATCGGGTTGCTCGCTTCTGATAATGTTTGTCCGGCTTCTCACGTTGTTGGATATTCCAGGCGCGGGCACTCGTTTCCAGCACTCTCGCGTGAACAGTGCCGCGATCATTCTCATCTTGACATAAAAAAGTGACCGCGTTTCCACGGAGAATAGGTATCCCCTTTTAAACGAATCTCGCACTCCCGAGTCTCACTGCCCGTCCGAGGAACGATAATTCCCGCGATCCTCTCACTCGTTAAGAAACCGCGACCGGAATTCAGAGGCGAGGCCCGTCGAACGCGTAAGAATCCGAGACGTTGTATCTCTTCCGAATCATATGTCGGCTCGGGGGTGGGCGAAGAGGAGCACGGAGGCTGCTTCTCAACCGCCACATAATAGCTATCGATTAGGTAACCGTATCAATTGTCGCAAAATAATGTCAATTGGTCAGCGTGGAAGACAGGGATGAACCGTGTTACTTGCCCTCTTCCCGACGTCCTACCACCCCGTGTATAACAGCCATTTTCGAGAGCAGCCCCTCCCTTTCAAATTTCACCCCTTAGCGCAGATACACGCGTACGGGGTGTCCGATAAGTCGCGACACCAGATTTTTAATTGTACGAAAAACCCTCTGACGTTTTAATAATCAATTCTTTCGAAGGAATACCGAATGTCGGGGTGCAACGTTGATGCAACGGGTGAATCTCTTATCGATTGGAACATCTTGAATAGACAGCAATCGAATCTGCTACGTGGATAGGATGGAATAGTTTTTTATTTGAAGTATAGAGGTGAAAAAAGTAGACTGCTTTATAACTTGTTGATTTTTATTTATGTAAAGAAAGTATTATCGGGCAGGGCTTGAGAGAAAACGTTTGGCCGGAAAATATCTTTATATATTTGGAATCCTCCTTAATTTACAGTTTTTTTGCCTTATATACATATATACGTTTTGCCGCAGTTACACTTAATATGGTTTAAGTAATCTTACAAGGCTTTCTTTCATACGACAGAGAGAGTTGCATGTACACGGGTAGCCATTCAAATGCAGCTTTCGTCTTCGCTACAGTTCTTCTTCTACAGCTAAGATAACATTAGCTGGAATGTAACACGTAGAGTTATCTTACAGTAATAATAATTAATTAATTAATTAGTAATATTCTCGGTTCTCTCTTTCCTAGGAACTACCTTAGACGTAACAAGTGTATAACAGTCAAATCGGAATAATTAACTAAATAAATTTTGTTGCGACGCGTCGTTCTCGAACGTACTCCAAGCGTTGTTCAGTTCCATGAAGATCAATTTTGCTATGTTCTCGTTAGCCGTTCCCGCTTGCTGAAGAAACGAAAACAAATTCCAATTATAATCACAAATTCCTATAATCAATCATGAACGCGATGTTCACTACTAAAATTGATACGCGATCGGAGGTATCGTGTTTAAAATGAATACCTTGTCCGGATGCACAGCGAGACAAGCCTTCCTGTAGGCCTTCTTTACATCCGCAGCTGTCACCAACTGATGCATCTCGACCCTCTGCCATCTGTCCGCTTCCGGCCATAAAACGGTATGCATGGAACAAAGCAACGCCCGTAGATTACCCTTCTTTCCCTCGGTCCACTCGGCGATCTTCAGCCTGTCCGGGTCCATAGTCTTCGCAGCCTCGACTTTCCTCATTTGATTTATTGTCTTAGGACTGTCCTTCTCCGCCTTCCTCGAACTGAAGAAATTGTATCCCTGACTACCTAGGAGATCCTCGAATGCGTCGCCTTTGCTCTTACTCCCCTGTTCAGCCGTGTTCGTCTCGTTGGCGGTGTTTCTGTGCGTGTGAGGGCTCGAGTGAATCGGCGTGCTAGCCGGGGCTGGGCTAGACGACTGCGGAGTGTTAGAATTCTTGGGCGTTCCGTTCCAACTCGTGTTCAAACCAGCTCCCAGAGAGCTGGTGAGATTCGCGAATGGATCCTTGTTCTGCGCGCTAGCTGCGAAGTTCGGAACGCTCGAGTTTCGTGGGAAGCTCTCCTCGGAAGCCTTGACGTTGTTCGATTTAGAGCCCTGCATCCCTCCCAGGAAATTGTTCCCGGTGCCACCGAACGGGTCGAACAAGTCATCTAAATTTTGCTTGTTCGCGGACTGATTTTGAGTAAACAGGAAATCGTTCAGATTGTTGTTAGGGTTGTCGTTCTTAGCGGTAGGCTGACCGTGTCCAAATAATAAATCGTTTTGGGCAGGATCGTTGATGGTCGGCACGGTGTTCTTCTCTTGCTGCTCGAAAACACCGAAACCGCCTAAGAGATCGCTTTCTTTCTGACTAGAGCTAGAAAATATATCTAATCCCGGGTTAGCAGCCTGTGGAGTATCGTCTAAGGTACTGGCTACTGGCATTCCTAAGTTCAACAAGTCCGCCTCTTGGAACTTCGTCTCCTCAGTAATTTGTTCTTGCACCTCTTCGTCCTGAGATTGTTCAGACATCTCCGGCTCCCCCGCGTTCACGTTCTCCGTAAGTTCTTCTACCGGGGCAGTCACCTCCTTCAAAGCCTATAAAATATAATAAGCAGAGCGGGAATTAGATAGAAATTAGATTGCACAAAAATCTGGGTTGATCGATGTAATTACCTCTTGAGGTTTAGCAGTTCTGAAACTGTCCAGAGTCTCCTCCATCTCTAAAGTGGATCCAAACAGTGGGTCTGGTTCCAGTTTCGTGGTGACTTCAGCCTCCCACGGAGCTGGAACCCTAGCCATCTTCGGGTTCTCCTCCGCTACCATAATGTTCAAAGTGACAGTAAAATTACCACCGACTTCAGGTGCATCGTCAAGATCCTTCTTCTTAAACGTTAAAGCAGAGTCCGTGAGAGGTATATACCCTGTGTGGAAGTGCACAGAAGCGATCTTAATCCCTATCACGCGGCCCAACTGCTGCCTGGCGTGAAATATCACTAAAGTCACATCGCCTCTGACGGTAGCGTTGCCCAACGCTAACGTCAGCTTGCCCTCCATCATTCCGAACAGTCTCATGTCCTCGTACTCCGGCCGTTTAGTAGAGAAAACCAAAGCACCGTTACTGTAAACATCGATATAAGGTCTGCACCCATCCTTCGCCCTGGTGAACAGGGGAACCGGTTTAATTATTAACGAGCGGAGCGCCAGAGGCTTCGTGTGGGGCTGCACACCGGTGCTAAGTAAGCTCATATAGTTAATACTGCGAAATTCAGAGGGTTGTAGTTGGGGAGGCTGTCGCCTCGTCGTGAACATCGCCATTGCCTCCTCCGGAGTGGTGAAAGCCCTGGCGTAAATCAGAAGCGTGCACGCGACCGTCGCACTGGCTCTGAATCCATCCTGACCATGAGAAACGATTAATAGCAGAACCTCACAAGAATTATCTACGATTTATTCTTTGAGAAAGTACTTACGGTGCAATACAACACTACGATGTGATTGAAATCGGCGTTCAAGTACCGATAAATGTCCTGGCATATCTGATACAACGCGGACAGCAGCGGAGCGTTGGAATCCGACGAAGCGTAGGCGAACGAACAGTCGATGTGTCGACCGGGAAGCCTGGTCACGTTCGGTCGGCCACGGGACAGATTGTATAATTGTATACGAGCCGGCGGAGGGTGTCGGGCCTGAAGAAATGCCCTGACGTCTTCCACGTGGTTCGCTCTGTACGCCGACTCGATTCCATCCGCTGGATAAGGCATGACCAATATGCGGGACGTTAAGTAACTGATGTCTAACTCTGTCCTAGCCATGCTCTGCTGCATCGAGTGCATCATCTTGCTCGAGGTATCCTTGATGTTCCTCAGAAAGCTACCGGCACCTCCCTTCAACGAGCTGAATAATCCTGTGGTCTGAGCGACCGGGACTTTGGCTACAGCCGTTTGCGCGGGTACAGGTCTCGGCGGAGGAGCGTTCACAGGTGGCGTCGGCCTCGGCGGCGGTGCTGGAGTATTAGTCGGCGGCGGTGGGGCAGGTCTGGGGGGCGGCGGGGCTTTCGCTGGGACTTCCACTTTCGGGGGCTCTCTGAGATCGAAGTTGTTCGACTCGGCTATCGCTGCCAGACGCTCTAGGATCATCGACGTGGTCAGTCTTCGCACCGGAGAAACCTCCAAGCACCCTTTTATTATATCGTGCAGGCAGGAGAGACGAGGATTAGCTGGAAGCGGGGGGTATTTGCCGTTCACTATAGCGAGCTTGTTGCCTGCAACGATTAACACGGAAATCAGTAAAATCGTTAGTAAATCGAATGATCGATGCGATTGTACGCTTCGTACCTTCAGGAAACGGATGCCTAAGGGTTACCAGAGTATATATTATACATCCGAGCGCCCAGCAATCGACCGGAGGGCCGATGGGCTCGTTGTTCCACGTGTCCATCATTTCCGGCGCTCTGTACATCGGCGTCGTGTACTTGGCCATCTGGTCCTCGAGGTTCGCGCGTTTCTGAGCATTCCAGGATGGGTTAGGCAAGATCTGCTGGTTGGAAGCGCTACCGAAGTCGCAGAGCTTGATCAGACCGTCGCTCCCGATTAGGAAATTCTCTAACTTTATGTCTCTGTGTACCAGTGGCTCAGGCTGCTGGCTGTGCATGTGGTGCACGGCTCGCGTGGCCTGGTAGGCTATCTTACAGATCTGGGCAAGCGTTAAATTGTTTGGCGAGAGGCATCGGAGGATGTCAGCCACCGTTCCCCCAGGACATAATTCCGTTACTAACAAGTACTCGTATCCTTTGCGGTCCTCGCGATCTAAACGCTGGGCGTACAGGTACTGAATCACGTTCGGGTGACCTGATAATCTCTTCAGGGTCTCTATTTCTTGTATGATACTTCGATTCGCATCTTCATCTACTGCTATGAGTCTCTAAAAATGATAGTTATTTTGATGCATGCCAAGTATTAATTATAACTACTGTGATTTACCTTGAGCGCATATTCCTTCCCCGTGTTTATGTCTTCCACTGCAAACACCAGAGCCCAACCACCTGTTGATACAATTGTTTAAACATTGATTGAACCATAGCTCAAAGTGGGAGAGTGGGAAACGATGGAATTGTTACTGTGCATGCTTGAAATCGTCGGGCAAACAAGCTTTACTATTCTATCGATGCTTCCTAGATATTAATAACCCTGAATGAACAAGCGATTCCAGAAAGAAAGAAATCAGTCAGCTGTTTGTCAAACTAAATCATTTATTCTTTAAATACAACAGGCTCCGTAAGAGAAACGGTACATAAAAACTCGTACAGTCACACTCGCCGTAGTATAATTATATTCCGTTATAACTGATCGACATTCCTCGAGGCTGCGTTACGGATCGAAAAATCTGCTCGCTGGCATCACGAGCGAGCCGAGTGTCAAAACAAGTTTGACACATGTCAAAAGTAGAGAACACACACAGTGTTGGCACATTGTCAGCCACCGTGCCTCGCACGGACGAAAAACGAGTGCGCATCGGATAATAATTTTTATCCGACGGCCAAGGAACGATCAGGGGGATTAACTTAGTTCGGGATTGAAATCGTGCGACGAGACAGAGGGAGGGTTGACAGACTCACCCTCGGCGAGTAGCCTGGTCACGCGTAATTTCACATTGTTGATTTCCAATATTTGTCCGACGTACTCGTTCGTGTTCGCAGCTCCGTTTAGATAACCCAGGGCGGACTTCAAGTAATCCGACATAGTTTAGTTTAATGTATCCCGTCGAACCCCCGGAAAGCGTTTATCCAACGTTACAATACAGACAGCCGATGCTGTCCGGCCATACTGCCTTTGTGACGTCAGCCACAGTGCTGTACCAACGATAAAATTATCTAAACCCAAACCAGATCGAATTCGTTTCGTTCCCAAACCGAGACTTTACACGGGAATTATTATCTTTCGACTCCCAATGAAAAATAAAATCCCAATGCTTGAAACTTGATGCGATCTTTTATTAAATTAAACCTGCTTTGAAAACGTGATTCACGATGCCGTAGAAATACTCGTGTAATCGGGTACAACAATCTGAAATCTGACATCAAAACAATCATCTTGTTATTCAGCTGATTTTGAAAGGGTTGGAATTCATTGATACGAGCGCATGCGTGTATAGAATTTCGCAAACGTATTTTGTAACCGGGGACCTGCAACTCGTGTATCTCTCCTCGATTCAATGAATCTCGTGCCGGCGTATCGATAATTATCGACGATCGTAAAGTGGTCTGCGTGGGTTTCTGATAACCAGGCCGGCGGCCGTGGTCGTGCTTCGGAATTTCCGACACGCATACCCACTCGACGGGCGTCTCGTTGTTATTGTTGTCGTCACATTGACAGTTGCTCACTGGAGAAGCAAGATAATGTCGAGCTTCGTAAAGTTCACGAAACTCAGGACGACTACAGATTGCACGTTCTGGGCGAAATTCGCCGAGTTGAAAATAGACAAGTTTAAGCTGGACGAGAAGACGGTGATCAATCTATGGGGAAGTTACAGTTTGCAATCGTTAAACGAAGACAACACCAATCCCCTGGTGTTGGATTTCACTTCGTTCAATGAGTAAGTCTGTGTTTGAAATGGGAATAAATGTTCGATGGATCCATCGTCAGGGTTGACTCCATTCAGGTTACTTTTAGAGACTCGGAGACGCTCAACAACAATTTGTCCGTTCTGTGCTTCGGACACATGATCAACACGAACACCATGGAAGCATTTAAACAGACTCATCCCGATAAGTTCATTGAACGCATGGGAAGGAAGATTCTAACCGAGATACAAGATGGGAGTATATTGAAAAGTCCATGGAGGCTGTCCTTATTCATAGTACTAGCTTACTCGGACCTGAAGAAGTATAAATTTTATTATTGGGTCGCGCATCCTACTCCTTATAAATTGCCTGAAATGTACAATCATGTACCACCGAAATTAATCAACGAGGAATTCACCGAGAGTCAGGCGGAAGAGTTCAGCAAAGCATTTCTACGATTGGATAGCAAGACGAAGAACTACTTTACAGTTGTATTATCTAAGGATGGTAAACTGAGCACTGCAGAGCTGGCAGTAGGTGTGGAAATGAATAGTAGCGAGAAGCAGCTAGAGGTATTACAGAAATGGCTTTCAAAGTGAAAACAGTATCGAACTTAACTATTTCTGTAGGAGTACAATGAAATTTACTTCGCGTTTTACGACCCCTGCACGGGTTCCAAGCCTGGCTGGCCTTTACGAAATCTCCTGTGCTTATTATGCTGGCACTGCCCCACGTATTTCTTTTCGAAAACTATTAAACTCATCGCGGTACGAGGGAACAAAGCGCAAAGGAGCGTCATCTTCGAATTAAAGACTAGCGCGTGTGGGCAGGAGAAAGGCGTGAGGGAATCTCTGTTTGGGAGTCCTCTAGTTGGCTGGGAGAGTAACGCGAACGATAAATTAGGTCCGACCATAGCGGACCTCTCCGACACGATGGATCCAACCAAGTAATTAAATAATGAAACAAACTCTAGCACCGAGTAGGTACAATATAATTAAACGCATATCGTTTCGTTAGATTATCGGACAGAGCTATAAACCTAAATCTGAAGTTGATGAAATGGCGGCTTGTACCTGATCTAGACCTAGATAAAATCAGCAATCTCAGATGTCTTCTGTTAGGAGCCGGAACCCTGGGTTGCTCGGTGGCAAGGGTTCTCTTAGGCTGGGGCGTGAATAACATAACGTTCGTCGACAGCGCGAACGTATCTCACAGCAACACGGTGCGACAGAGTTTGTACAGTCACCAGGACGCCGTGAAACACAAGCACAAAGCTTATGCCGCGAGAGACGCCCTATTGAACATTCGACCGAGCATCGTGAGTATCAAAGAATCGCTTTGCCCGCGGAAGCTATATTAAATTAATCGGTACTAATGGCATAGAACGCGGAAGGTGTAGTTTTACACGTTCCCATGCCGGGGCACGTGGTTGGCGCGAGCCTGATGCAGTCCACGAAGCAAGCGTTGGAGAAATTAGAGGAGCTAGTGGAGAACAGCGACGTGGTGTTCTTGCTGCTGGATTCTCGCGAGGCCAGGTGGCTTCCCACGGTCCTGTGCGCTGCTAAGAATAAAATCGCGATCAACGCGGCCTTGGGCTTTGATTCGTACACTGTGCAGAGGCACGGGACTCGGGATATTACTGCCGCCGAGTCCCCAGACTTGGAGGCCAGGAATCCCTGTGGCAAGGACTTGGGTTGCTACTTTTGCAACGACGTTACGCAGCCCGGAAACGTAAGCGAAGAGAGGAGAAAAAGATTATCCGGACGCTTAGCACATTAGATTTTATCTTCCAGTCGCAGACCGACAGAACTTTGGATCAGCAATGTACAGTGAGCAGACCCGGATTATCGCAGATCGCCGCAGGCCTCGCGGTGGAGTTGCTGATAGCGTTGTTGCAACACCCGAAAGGGTAAAGATCAAAGTTAGATAAATAGACTCGCGGAGTGTTTGAGGAAAATGAATTGTTTTATTGGAACAGAGTCGAGGCGGAAGCGATAGTGGGTATCGGTAGAGACAACGTTAGCCCGAACGATACGGAATTGGTAGGCCTTCTGGGATGCGTGCCGCACACGATAAGGGGATCCCTGTGGAATTACGATACCCAGTTGACGATTACGCACAGGTTCACGTCTTGCACGGCCTGTTCCGTGGCCGTTATCAACGAGTACGAATCTCGCGGATTGGATTTTGTCCTGGACGCGTGCAACACGCCGAATTACTTGGAGAAGTTGTCAGGGTTGGAGGAGTTACTTAAAAGGCCCGATTTAGATGAGGTACATAAACCGAGACTTAAACACGAGCTATACAAATTTTTCTGATTATGTTTCTAATCGCAGCTTTGCTACGCGTTGGACGGTACGAGCGACGACGACGACGAGGACGATCAGGGAAATGTGATACCTTAAGCGTGCACATTTTTCTCTGGGACGAACACGTTTCTCGCACCGCGGGGCAATATTATTACGCGGAACGATTAAAACTAAATGAAAGCATCGTATCGAATCCATCTTCATCGATCGCAATTTTATCGTAATATGCTTCTGATCGAGAGATTGACCGTACGCTGCGTCGGAGTACCTCTTGGCATCGCGATATAACTTTCGTAATGGAGATTTTATATGGAACTGCGAAGTCACTCGAACACGCTTAATCAAAATAAATATTCTAACTCCTAAAAATTCCTAGGTACTTCTATCTTTCCTTTCTTGTTACTCATCGAAGAGATCAATTCGTATTTAACACCACTCCCGTTCCTTTACAGACGCGATTCTAATCTGAGAGAAGAAATCCCCTTTTCGATATATCCGCAACAAAGAGAACCTCATCGTTTCTAATTAATTTTCGCGGGAGGAAGCGGAGTTTCCGAGAAACGGGATTCGATTCAGCGGGCAACGCGGTAAAAAAGTAAAAATCGTATCTGGACGAGGTTTGATCCGCGCGCGTGCTGAGGTCGGCGATTTTGCCAGTAGAAGGCGTCGCGACGCTCGGGATGCCATGCATTCCATCGTAATGTTTAAGTAGTGGGGACGTGGGGAAGTCGAGGCTGGCTCTCGTGTGTCAAACGGAGCCCGTGTGCGTCCGGCCCCGCATACCATTAGATTTTCCGTCGTTTTCAATGAAAATACGTGTCGCGGTTCGGTCCGACGTGCCAGCGGACGTCCCGCCGGACGTTTGATACACCGTACGCCGGCCTGTCATCGCGAGATCAGTCGTGAGTAAACCATAAAGAGAACCACCACCTTAACTTCGATTTACCTTGAGGAATGCGTGGCTCGTTCCTTCCTTTTTTTTGTCTTCACGCTACGCCGCATTCCTCTATCGATTCCTGGGCTCTCCCGGCCGCACGCCAAAGGAAGGGGGTTTCCTTCGTCCGGTACGTCGGTGAAAATTCGAAATCGCTACAGAAAAAAAAAAATCGTTCGACTCTTTTATCGTTACCGTCGTGGAATTTTACGTCGTGTGCGTTACGCTGGAACTCGGTTCGGCGTTTCGTCGACGTGTTACGTCGATTAAAATTGTCCCTCGGTTCGAGCGACGAGATCGTTAAGGATTTCAGAGTCGCAAATAGGATTGACAAACGATCGAGGAGTTAAATTTTATCGGGGAGAGCCAAGGAAAAACTCGAGGAGAACACGGGAGAAGTGGGGGTAGAGGAATTCGATCCAAATTACGAGATTGTTACATTCTATTTCAATTGGAGTCAACGAATTTTCTCACACCTCCGTTGCGTCGAAAACGAAATGAACGATTCATCATAGACGTTATCGATGTATTCCGCTTTTTTCTTTCTGGGGGGGAATAAGCGGAAATCCGTGGGAGATATGATAATTCGCCGAAAGGACCGTTCGAGAGTCATTGTTTATGTCGTTAGGAATGAAATTGCGACGCCGGTTGCGTGGAAGTTTGGAAAGAGAGCAGGGGGCGCGATACGGGTGCAAGAAGAGGAGCATCGCGGACAGCGACGGCCTCGAGTATCACTCAAATCGTACTGCCACATTCCGACGAACCGTACACCCCGAATCCCTTACGGGTCGACGTTGGAACGCTTCGCCTAGCGTCGCGGATTGTTCGGATCGTCGCGACTGGATTATATAAAAATTGACCTATATCCCCGCGGGATTTCCTTTCCATATCCGACGATACAAACGGGTAATCGTTGAAATTGGATTGAGAGGAGCTCGAGGCCGCCGCTGGCGTTAACGGTGGGTGGAGTGGGATCAAGTGGGTACGCGTGGGGACTCGCTCGCGAAGCGGCGTGGCGGCGAGGACGGGGGACGCGGTGCGGGCCTCTGGTGAGGGGTCCGCATTCCACAGACAATGTCACGTTTTTTAATCCCCGTTTTACTTTATTTGTGCCTGGCATCGGCCGCGAGGAAGGCCCCCAAACAGTTAGCTCCCGACTTCTGTCCGCAGAGTCGTCGGATAATCCACGGCGTGCCGCCGATTCGCGGGGAATTTCGAACACACCTGGAGGAGGAGGTGCGGGTGGGAAGCAGCAGCAGCGGCACGTCTACCGGACAGTGAAGTTCGTCGTTTCGTTTCCACCTGATCGTCGGATACGAAAATTCGGAGGGATACGAGAAGAGGAGATGTCCGCGGTCGAGAGCGCCTTGGACGTCCTCTCCAGGGCGGCAACCATGGTGCAAGGTCAGTTTGCCTTGTGACTTATCCTCGCATCCTTTGTCACCGTGGCCCGAAGGCGAAACACAGGCCGATTCGAAAACAATATTTCCGATGATAGCGCGCGGTTCAAAGTTTACGCCGCGATCGCGTTACATATTTTTCTGATGATGAACGACGTTTTGCCGGGAGATACTCCAGTCAGTGCGAGCGATGCGGATCGTCGACGGTCTCGTGTCCGCGTCTCGTAAGCACCCGCTCTCCAATTGCGATCTAAGGTCATCCTAATTCTCGCGCGGCGTGCCTGCTGTACGTTTCTTTTTTAACGTTCCCGCCGCGTCGGAGGTGATCTCGACGAAGACACTTGACAGGTAAAGAGTATTAATCGGGGCGGGTTCGACGAGACCCGATCGATGGAATCCGAGGGATTTATGTAAGAGGAGGCCGGCGAGGAGCAGCTCCTCCTCGCATTCCTGCGAAATGCCAATTTCGCGTCGAATTAGATAACATTGTGCGCCGTTTATTTTAGTTTCGCCACGTTCGCGGGTCCGCCTCGCTGCCAAGGGAGCCCGGCATTAATTTCAATTGAACCCGCGTCGCTCCATTCTGGACACGTACCTTTTATTTAGAAAGATATACACTTTTGTATTCCTCGGACCGCTTCTCACGGTAAAGTGTGTCATTTTCGCAACGCGACGCGCGCGCGTAATCGACCGTAAACAATAGTCTTTTCACGCCGGGCTCACGTCGAATCGTTCTGTCACAATCACGTCTTATTTCGGTGGCTTCGTTCACGAGGAATGCGGGGCCGAGGCTCCTCCTTATTTGCGGAAGGACTTAGGGTCTGTTAGCACTACGGACAGGAAGTTACAGTCCCTTATCGGGAATCAACTCACGAGAAATCGATAACGCAGATAAACTCTCTTCTCGTACATTTTTCCGTACATTATCTTCCTTAGATTCTCATACAAAATGTTCTTCGCTAGAAAGCAACGGGCAAGAGATTCTGAAAAATGAAATCAGGATACTTTGAATACCCTCGCTCGTTGTATCTCTTCAATCAACAACGTTTCAGCTTACTTTTTATACGAGTACGAGAGAATTGATTCTAGCTAGACGATTGATGTAAATGGTGAAGAAAAATGCGGCAGTAAAGTGTGACGCATTAGAGAGAGGGTTCCACTTTCGAGGGCAATCGGGAGTATGACGACGCGATGATTTTCATAAATCATCGAGGCTGGTATCGGACAGCGTAGCGTAACGAGCTCTCGTTCGCTGTAGTAGCCGCTCCGCGACTGTGTGGCTTGTTGCTGTGATGGAATGCTCGTGGCTCGAACCTGTTCCGAATACCGAGCGCAGTTGCGCGTGCACGCGACCGATGGCGCGTACTGTGAGTTTCCCCGGCCAAAAATACGTCCGCCAGCTTCGGCGATAGTTATCAACCTGATCGCGATATCAAATTCTAATGAGGATGGGATACGGTTTCTTTTTTTCGGCTCGTTACGATGGTCGGTAACAGGGTTTGCACGGCCGCGCATCGAGGCGCCGTACGAAGGGGCCTCGCGTTCGAGGCATCCGACGAATTCACACCCACGAAGCCGCGACTCGCTGGTTAGCGGACGTCTGATAACCATGCGCGATTACCTGGTCGCGTTGCTATTAAAATGCCTCGCATTCCAGCCCGATGCCTCACGATTCCTCGAGGATAACCACCTTGATCTTGCTTAGGAATCACGCAGCTGACAATAGCATACCCGACATCGATACCCTTCAAGGTCGTTAGCCTTCGGTACATTTTTTAGCCTCTAGTCTGTTCAAGTGGATCATACTCGCGGGTAGACTTTGTCTATTAAAAATAGTAAGTTTAGACATTTTCTACGAGCACATAGAACGCCTGATTAGAATTGTAGGACAAATACTTTTGCTCTCCGTAGATTGCTTCTGGTTTTATTTTCCAAGTAGGTTTTATCCTTTAAAAACGATACCAAGTATTTTTTGAAATTTATAAGTAGAAGTAGTTCGCTTTTGGTTTCATCTGCAGATACCAGAAAATGTTAACTGGAACGCGTGTTTGTATAATCTGTCATACTTGATAGATGTTCCATGGAGTGTCAAAATTCTTGGAACGCCGGGCATCGAATATTTAGCGGAAGGATCTTTATCGAGCGAATTTTTCTCGCGAACGTGACGCGTGGTACACGTGCGATGGACGCACATGTGCATTCATCGATCGCGTACCTGCGGCACGGGAAAAAAGGGAAAAGAGGAAGAAGGAAGGAGGAGAGTTAGCAGAAGCGCTGTTCGCTTCCTCCACGCACACCGGTTCGTTTCGAGTAGCGATAGCCTCGAGTCGGTCCCTAAATCGATTAGAAACTTCCAAGAGACATTGATCAGGTATTCGTTCGTCGACGAATTTCACGCGTTCGTAGAAAAAATTCTGCGAGCCGAGATGAAATCGAAGAACGCTTTACTTTCTAAATTGTTTTGTTTACGACGAAACGATTGAAGCTTTGAAAACGTTTTAGGTAGATTAAGGTACGCGTGAACACGTAGCCGTCGCTGGATCCACGCGTGTGCATGTGTAAAAGGCGAGTTCTCCTCGAGCTGGAGGGGGTAGACGACGGGACGAGGCGGATGAATGAATGAATCTTAAGACAGTCGTGTAAGAGGGGCATTCACGAATCCACGTAGATATCGGCCTGACTCTGTCTAGCCTTCGAGAAACCTCGGTGTCCAGCGTCCGTAATCGGTTCGCGTGTCCACGAAACCGTTCCAATTTCGACGACGCTGGCGATCCCCGAGTTTAGATCGAACGCCGATGATCCC
The DNA here is from genome assembly GCA_004307685.1 of Ceratina australensis. Lineage (NCBI taxonomy): Eukaryota > Metazoa > Arthropoda > Insecta > Hymenoptera > Apidae > Ceratina > Ceratina australensis. The sequence goes on from SHCU01000001.1 coordinate 98,745, forward strand.
GTCGGCAGAGCCGAGTCGTACCGCCGGATAGATCGCGTCGCGCCGCTTTCTTCGAGCTCCTCGAGGCCACCAGGACATCATGGAAGCCGCTTTCTTCGGCGAGCGGAAGATCCTCCCGTGGAAATGATGTTCCGTACGCATAGAATTACAAGTGCGAGTGGATCGTTCTGTGTAACAAATATTTCATGGGAACCGGTCGGTGGTCGGTGCGTTCCTTGTCCTTGAACTTCTGGGAACGAGAGGCGATAGTCCCGTGGCACTGTTACTCCTGGTGATAATCGGTTCATGATTTCCAAGGATTTTCGAGAACATGGAGGTATCGACGAGGGGGAGGTGCCTCTGGCAACCGTGGCTCACCGCGGACAACTTTCGACCAGTGTATAAGTCTGGAGGTACGTTCCGGCTCGATCGGCGAACATCATTTTTCAAAGTTCGTTCCTATCAGAAATAATCGTTTCGGTGGTTTCTTCGACGTTAAAAACGAGTATCAGGCGATTATTTATTAACGTGTTGGAATCGAGATAACTGGCAATTTTCTTTATAAATGTTTCTGCCGCTGTGCCTCGGTCAGATATAAATTAGCGAAATCCGAGGAAAGCACGTCAGAAGCCAGGGAGTTAATTAAACGGAACAACGCACGCGTTCGGTCCATTCATCTTTGGCCGTTGGCTCATCCTTCGGTTTTAAACCAGTTTCGTCTTCCTGGCGATCCTCTCACGGCTATTAGGCACTTCCTGCCTCGTCCTGGGAACCGGACTCGTCCCTCCCCCTTTTATACTCGATGCCTGTTCGTCTTCTCGATCGTTCGCAAGGGTTGCTAGATCGATTTCCGATGATAGACATCCGCGGGGCGGAAATACGTGACCCGTAACGTTTTATAAATAAATTGAGACAACAGGCTCAAGGACAGTCGCTCTGATCATTATTATGTTGGCCTGTAATTATGAGTCCGTCGGTTCAGAGGATTCGAAACCCGGGCCTAGCGTCTCTTCTCCGGGTTTATCAATCGTTACGCATGCGAGACAGGCAATTGGAAAAGTTTTTCGGGGTGCCTACGTAAAAACAAAACGATAGAACCGTCGCATTAATTGGAGTACGCTCAAGAATCCAACTTCGTTCGTTTTCCAACTGTGCGTTATACTCGATTTGGGAAATGGTTATTTAATTGAACAGAGGAGAGGCCGAAGGCGACGAATCTTCACCGGAAGCCGAGCAGCGCGTGGCGGAAGGAGCGTAGGAGGGACCCGATTCAGAGCGAGGCCCTGGACATGTCAGCGACGCGGGTGCATCACCACCACCACCACCACAGCAGGCCCAGCGTGATCGTCCCGACCACGCCGCAACCCGGTAAGCACATCCACACGGGTTCGTTAGAGTGGCTGCGGGGCTGCCCGTTCTTCTTGGCCTCGCGGGGGGCACATGTGTCCCATTGTCCCGACGCTTGGGGTGTGCGCTTTGACAATGCAGCGTGATGCACGTCGCGCAGATGCTTGCCCCGTTCAATAGAGGAACACGCACGGAGAATTTCCCGCGACCCTGAACACACAACAAAAAACCAGACAATATTCACGATTTTTTATAAACCGAAACACCGGACGCGAGAGCACGAAACGATTCTCGCGTGGAAAACGTTCGTCGAGGCTAACGGAACGCGGCGTTGTACTTTTTTAACGAATGACGAGAGGATCGGTGTTACCAGGTACGACGATCGAGGACACGGCGGTGACGCCTACTCCGTCGCTGACGCCGTCGGCGGCGGCCGGTGGCCAGAGGACGGGGATCAGGACCGTGGGCGGTGTGAGCGATCCAGCAATCGAAGAGCACTTCAAACGGTCCCTGGGAGTCGAGGAGTACGCGGCCGTGTTCAACGCCAACACCAGCGACAAGGAGGCCGGGCTCAGTGGTAGATCTCTTAAACAAACCTTCAATGTTGAACAAGTAAAAATGCAGTCTTTTTTTTCTAAAACGTTTGTTGAAATCCCCCAGTGGACGATCATTTCGCGAAAGCCCTCGGGGAGACGTGGACGAGGCTGAAGGCGACCGGCAGGAGCAATGACTCGTCCTAACTGCCGGGCAGCTCGACCGGGGAAAACTCCTCCGCGCTTAATCTAGAAGTTAATGTGAAATAATTAATTCGTGGGTGGAAAATGGTTGCAGCCAACCGATGAACACTCTCTCTACTATTAACGTTATTATTATTATATTATTATTATTATTATTATTACTATTATTATTATTAATATTATTATTATTATTATTATCATCATGATTACCGTCTGGGATCGGGTGGGAAGCAGGAATGAAAGAGTACCGAAGTGTCCTTGAATCGTGACGAGATATGAGACGTACTCGAGATAACATTCTCTGTACATAGACGCGTATTCTTTTATCATGCCATCATCACTGTCCGGGAGGGTCAACTTTATTTATTATACGATGTTCCATACTGCCTCGCTAAATAATTCTATAGATTCGCTCTGATCGATTCCTCCGCGCCGCGACAAAATTATGATCGACGAGCATCGAAAGAAATTGATCTAGGATGATAAAAAATAAATTGCCGCGGCGATCGGAGCGAGAAGTATAACGGAGCGACGTACGTGATTAATTATTCGCTTGTTTATATAATATGTATATGTATATATATATACATACGTTGTAATTATAAACCCAAGAGTGAGAGGAAGAGTGCACGAGTGAGAGAGAGGGAGAGAGAGAGAGAGACGTGTCGTCGATGGATAAGCGCGAAACCGTATAAATTGCGAACCGGTCGTTGCACAAAACTTGTAACACGTGTTCACCTTGTGTAACTATTATACATACATGCATACTGTATCGAGACGAAGAGGAAAAGGAGGAAAGAAAGAAGATGCATAGAAAAGAAGAATTCTTTTTTAATACCGTCTACGAAGAGATGTTCTCCAGCCCCAGTTCGATTTTCCCCGTGGACACGAAGATTGCTAAGAAGAGTAGTACTGATTTCAAATGGTGCTAGGAGGACTGTCGCAAACCCCAGCACGCACAGAAGTCAGTACCTCTGCCTTCTTATCGTCTCGTTCGACCCTTCCGCACCGTAACTTCCTCACCGTAAGATTGCCTCTCGCAAACGAGAAGATCGCACCGGTGAAATTGCATCGGTCATCACGCAGATCGCGCACATCCGAGATATTCGAGCATTTCGTGAGCTCCCACTTCCTCGGCGATCCAGTAGTTCTCTCCGTCTTCCGGTTGATAAATCACTTTTACGTCGACCAGCTTCCACGACTCCGGCCTGGGCGAAACTCTCCGTGACTGACGATTCCGCAGCTCCGGAGACACGAATCGAAGGAAGTCGTGTTTTACTTTTTTTGTTTTTGGAAGATGCCGGGCCCGGGAAGAAGGAAGAGTGGCTTTACGTGTCTAAGGTGGGCCCCGAGACCTAACCCAGACTGTCCCAGGAGCGCTCGGATGGCTTCCTATATGCAGGCAGCCTGTTCACTTGCCGTAAAGCAAAATGGTAACTTAATATTAGACTTGAATATAAGTACGGTAATCCCACACCAGAGTCCAAAGTAAGCCTACACCTACCCGCCGCGGCCATCCCTGGACCTCTCGGTTCCCCCTTACGAACGCCCTCGAGCGTAATAATACGACGGGATACTAGATATCGGTGCTCTCTGTGCTCCTAGGTGCAAATTGCGACCACCTATGCACGCTCTCTCCGCCTTGTCCCTCTTCCTGTCAACGAGATACTCGCCTGTCTCCGCCGTGAGACGACTCTCTTCCACACGGCAAAACCGTACGTTCTAACTGCTATTAATCAGTCGCGTCCTTAACGTCGGATATTGGATTACGGAGTTTGGGATAGGTCCTAGACACGGTCGATCCTCGCGTTTAAAAATAGACGAGCCTGCCCGCTTATCGCCGGTTCATTCTTTGCTCGCGTGAAAACGGGAACAATGACGTCGGGAGAGTTGAGTTTCTGCAACGGAGAAACAGCGTCCCTGGAATCGCAGAAACACGATCTGGTTTTTCACGATCCCTTTTTTTCAAAGAAACGCCGCCGCGGTATCTGAAGTGCGACGACCTTCGCGCCGCGAAGAACTAGGATAAACCAGCGGTCGGTCTGCGTGTCTCTTTGGACGCGGAGTAAGCTAATCCGTCCGCATATCATGTTTGCAGCCCCTTTAAACGATACTGATACGCGAGAGCCGCGCGTTTCCACACTGTCTCTCCATTTATCTGACGATCATTCAGAGCTATGCTTCTCTCATCAAAGAACTACGATTAATCCGCGTTCAAGTATGATTCAAACAGTCTTATTGCCTGTTTCTCGATCGACAGACGTTTCTCGATAATTTAGATAGAGGCAAATATGATTTTCGAGAATTTTGAATTAATCATCGTTACGAGTCGAAGCAGCTGGAAATAGGCCAGTAGACCGCGAGCAGATGCTCGTGAAAACTATTACCCGTGCGCGCAGGTGTTTCTACGACTGTCCCGCAAGTTTGCCCTCCCCTCGGGTACGAAAACCATCCCCAGCCTCGACTTTCTGATCCACCCTTGCTGGATGCTATAATTTCTCTCGTATATCATTTGGAAAGGGGAGGATTACGACCGAATTAAATGCCTTCCGGAATGTCTCCTGCCGTTCTGCCCGAGCTAGAAGCTCCCAGCTAAATTTACGTACATTCAAAATTAAGAGCCAATCGTTTTCAATGTAAAATAGAACGATCAGGAAAATCAGATAGATATTAGAATAATTCACTCATTGTTCGTGTATTTAATTGAGTATTTTTTAACAGAATGATATCCACTGTTGTAGTGTTTTCGAATCCTGATGAACGTTGGCGAGGATTGTTCTATGGTGGACCGAGCCACCCCTCGCAGATGTTCTCCCCCGTAAAAAAAGCGGAGATATCGATCCAAATTCCTATCTCGCCCTCGATCGAACCTCGTACCAAAAATGTTCACTCCCGCTTCTCATAATTATCAATAATTATTCTCCTCGTCGTTCATTGCGATTGCGCTAGAGCCGCTTTTCTATCTGTCCGCGGCATATTACTGTTTGTTTATTTTAAGTCCCAGGCGTATCTTGTTTCGGAACCAGAGCCAGCTGACCGCAGCCCGGCTAAGTTTTCTCGTTTTATTCTCTTGCATTACGCGCCGACCGGGTGTCGATGGCGCGAATTAACTGAGAAAAAATCGACGCCAGCCGGATGCGCGTACTTTCCACCAGAAACTTATTTTTAAGCCCGCCCGCAACCTCTTCCTGTCGCGGCAGAATTTCGTTTCGACCGTGGAAGTGTCCTCGGCGAAAGAACATCGTTAAAACGAGAGGGCTGAATGGACGTAGCAACAGGTAGAGAGGTGAAAGTAATTAAGCGATGAATGATGGTAATTAACGGGAGGTGGGAGGCGGCGGGTTGATCCCGCGGTTTTAGGCGCGTGTCGACACCTCGCATTGCTAGCATCGAAATCTCCCCGAGCCACCCCCAACGTCAACGAAAATCCACCGAGCTCTCAGAGATTTCAGAGTGCAATGATTCATCGCAATGAGAATATTCGACGTGCTCTCTAGAATTATTGGTCGTTCGTTGAAATCGTATTTAAGCCTTAATTCTCGGAGGCCCGTTTACCTGATGCAGTAACGAAAAATATCCCATAGGGTGCCGGCGACGTCTGTTCCGGGAAAAGTAGCTTTCCCCGTATAGCCACTGGAACGAACACCAAAGAGCACGGCACTTGACGTCGTCGGATCCAGTTATTAAAATCGAACTGGGAACGCGGGACTTTCGGCGATCGCGCACTGGACGCATCCCCCGACGCCGACGCGTACTCGTCGGGCACTGGATTCCGGTGACCCCCCCCCCGAGGAACCCGGAAACGGGTACGCCGCGAGCAGGATAAAGAGCGCGAGGAAAAAAGAAAAACGGAAACGGAATTGTTTGGGAGACACGCGCGAGGACAGAAGAAGCGGCGAACACGAAGGTTCGTAACGAACATGGGACTCTGGACACGACTGATCGAGTGACCGAGGGGGTAGCATTGTAAGAATACCCCTCCTCGTGCGCTTGTATAGAATTACGTGTGTTGATCGCGCATACAGCTCTCCTCTCCGTCCCCTTTGGTGTTTCGCGTTCGGGCAAAAAGGGAGCACGAAGGGAGAAGAGTGGCTCC
>SHCU01000001.1:105679-224135 GCA_004307685.1 Ceratina australensis
AACCCGGAAACGGGTACGCCGCGAGCAGGATAAAGAGCGCGAGGAAAAAAGAAAAACGGAAACGGAATTGTTTGGGAGACACGCGCGAGGACAGAAGAAGCGGCGAACACGAAGGTTCGTAACGAACATGGGACTCTGGACACGACTGATCGAGTGACCGAGGGGGTAGCATTGTAAGAATACCCCTCCTCGTGCGCTTGTATAGAATTACGTGTGTTGATCGCGCATACAGCTCTCCTCTCCGTCCCCTTTGGTGTTTCGCGTTCGGGCAAAAAGGGAGCACGAAGGGAGAAGAGTGGCTCCCCCGTCTCCCCCTCCTCTCGTTCAGGCCTTTCACCGGTGCGTACTATACCCACCCCCTGTGCCCCTGGCCCCCTCCCGCCGTCGTAACCCCCTTCGAGGCGTCCTCTCTCGCGTGCGTGAATCATGCATATCGATTTTCTTTCGTTACGTACGCAGTACCACGTCGTTCGGTAGTTCTACGCCCCTGACGATACACGTATTCCCCTCTTGCCGCGGGGAGGGAGAGACCCCGAGCCCGGGGGCCGAATGGAACCCCTTCTGAGAACGCGCGCCCAGCGCGATTCTTTTACCCACAATGAGCAGAGACCAGGAAACGAGTGCTCGGATCGTCGAGTCCAGTTCCTTGCACGGCTTCAGGGGCTGTTACGTTCCTCCGGACCTCGAAACGTACCGCATCGTTCTTGCGTACACATCGCTGGGAATAATTAAAATATTTCGTCGATTTCACGTATTAAAATCTCTCGAAGGAAATCGTGAGATATCGATGAGGGAGGAAGGATATTGCTGTTAATGGTAAACGCGACTTGCCGCGAGTTATCTTTGGAAATGTAAGAGAGGGAAGTCCGAGGAAGGAAGTGAACGAAGAAAAGAAGTCTGGATGGGACTAAAATGGTCCGGTCTGGACCCCCTTCCTCGAACGTTGAAAGCCCTCAGAAAGGTTCCCCCCTCTTACCCCCTTTTTTTTTACCCGAGCTAAATGTCCCCGTATGACGCGAACAACGATGAGACGATGCTCTTGTACCCATTCTTCTCTTTCTGCTAATGTACTCCCCCTAATCTGGTAGCAGCAGCAGCAGGCCAGGCCCCGGTAATAAAGTTTCTTTGTTTTTGCTCACTCCGTTCTTTCGTCGCGAGTACCGCCGCTATTATTTAGCACGGTTAATCGATTCGGGGGTAATTTACTGGGCTCTTTGTCGAGATTTTCCTCCTCGCTTGATCTAACTTCCGGCACGGGCCGTGCTCGCGTCGCGTCGCGTCGGGACAGGGTCGAACGAAAGGCACGTGGTTTTATAAACAATTTCTTTAATAATAAGTAAACGATGACAGATATGGCGCTCCAACACGATAGAAATAACATTAATATAATATATACAATTGTACGACATTTACAACGATTTTACACTGCCGTCAACTAACCGTTAACAGCAGGGGAATTAGATAAATTAATAATAGAAACCTATAGCTGCGCTTTCCGAAGAGATGCATTCCCCCGATTAGTTTCACAAATAAATAAATATACCTTTCGCTACTAAGTGTACGCGTGTGAAATGGCACGACACATCGAAAATCTTGTGTTCCTTTTGGCGAATTAAGTATATATGTATATATATGTATTCCCACATTTTGTATAACGCCAGAGGGTAAATACACCGTCGCGACAGAGTTGGTCATCAATAGTTTTAATACATGTGTAAAAAGTGTTCGCTCTTTCGTGAAGTACATCAGTTAAAATGCAAACTGGAATGCTTAAATATAGGCAATGCCTCTACGAGGTAAAGTCGAAGAGTGATTCGTGAAACGTTTCCGCGACCTACTTTTAAATATATATTTATATATGTATATCGGCGATTATTAAACCCGATTAAAAGTGCTCGAATTGCTTCGTGTAAATCGTTTATTACAATTATATTTGGCCACTGGATTACTGCGCTTACTTTAATTCGAATATACAATAATATTGAATAGAAATTGAGAATGCGAATTCCATAGAGTCTCGCGCTTTCGTACGACGAACTTTCGTTTTGTTCCCAATTCCCCCATCGTGTTTATTGCAACGTGACTCAGTTACTTTTCATCGCGTCCCAAGTGTTTTAGAATTCGGCTAAATTTATAAATAATCCGTAGATCCGAGGCTGTCAAAGATCGCTCTCCCCACTGGTTTAGGTCTTTGGCGCTGAGTAGAGTCGAAGAACACAGAATAGAAGCGTCGAATCTTAAGATTTCTGCATGTATCTATGCTGCACGCGCGGCGAATTGGAGTACAGCTTTCGAAAAATGTCTACCAAGTTGTTCTGTGGGAACAGTGTCTCTATAATCCCCTCGAGGAGCACGTACAATAGCCTCCTGTTAAGCACCGGCCGCTGGAACAGCTCGAACACCCTCAAAAGTCCTCTTCTCGTTGTTTCGCTACCGATGATATGTTTCAACTCATCGGAAAGGCAGGATAGAAGAGCGACTTTGGCTGCCACCCTCGTTCTGTTCTTCATCTCCGCGTCCCTAGGCGGCTTCTTCTCGGCTTTCACTCCATTCGGCCAAAAGCTATTCCTATCGATCGTACAATTAGTTAATCAATGACGATTTATCGATTATACGAAGCGCGAGATATTTACTTGAACAATTTCAAATAGCCAGCTACCCTAGCCGGAGTCGTCAACAGTGAAACGTATTCGACTATCCTTCGATTAACTATATCCCCGAACATCGTCCGAATGATTTGTCTCAACAGCGTGATGATTCTCCGCCTGAGCCACTGGTTCCTCACTTTCAGATCGAATATCTCGTCCATGAGAAGTAACATGATCCGCAGAGGAATGTTATCGTCGGTCTGAAATCAGAATCAATTAGATTGTTCTAATTAAATCCAATTAGTGGTGATCCTCGGCTTAAATACCTCGACGTCGATACCGGCGCCGACTTTCGTGTTCTCGTAAAAAGCGTTGGGCTTCTTAGGATTACCGAAGAATTTGCTTATGTTGTCCATCACACCGTCCACCGTGTTCAGCATATTGTCCGGCATGGTCTTCACGGCTTGTGTTACCGTTTTCATGGACGTTTTCAACGGGTTCATCAGAGTATCTATCTGTATTAAACCAAGAATTAAATATCTTGATCAATTTAATTGTAAATCAGTTATAATTACCGTTTTCGATATCTGTCCACCGGTGACGCCTTTATCGTAGTCCCCTTGCTCCAGAAAGCCAAGCAACAGATTCTGCAAGCCCATGTGCCCATCGACGACGGTCGGTTTAGTTAACTGATACAGCCAAGCGTTCAGCATCAGCATCCTCCTTTCTAATACTGTTCTCTCCATATTGTGAAATGCTTTCTTCGCTGGGAATGGAATTTTCGCGAGATCATAATACTTCTCTTTGATCTTCTGATAGAGGTTGTAGAAATCCGAGTACCTCCTGTAAATGTGCCACTTCTCCTGGTAGCCCGTGTCGTAATTCTTAGTCACGGCGACCGCGTATATCCCATAAGTCTTCCCGCGATCGTTCACTATCCCAGTCTCGATGATCTTCGCGGTAATCTCGAATTTCCCTTGCTGCAACTTTTTTATCGCGTTCTGGTCGTACGTATTCTCATCCAGCTTGACAAACTGATCCGCGTTCGATTCCAAATAAAACGTAACATCCTTCCCTTCGCTGATATTATCCGCGTCGATGCTTGCAGCTTTCCTCATTCCTTTTAACGATCTTATATTAACTTCGCAGTCGGCTTCGTCGGCTGACTTGCTCTCGTTAGGCTCCGCGATACTGGCCAAGCTCGTTGACGAGCTAGATTTCAATTTGCTACCCTTTAATTCAGCGATTTTGGTCTCGTCGACTTTATAAATCTCAGACATCTCGTCTAAAGTTTCCAATTCGTTGTTGGTACTCGATAAACTGATACTATCTAAAGATTTGGTGTCCTCCTCGGAAGTTGGATCTTTCAATAGATCCAGCTCAGCGAGAAGCTTCACGTAAGCCATGGATCTCTTGAAACCCGGGAGGAAACGATCTTCGTTCTGCAGTTTTTCGTAGCAGCAGGCACGGAGGTCGTCGAACCACGTTTCCTTAACATGCTCCGTTTTTATCCTAGTCAACAGAGTTTTCACTAAAGCGTCGTCTAATTGTAATTTCGGCGACGCCTTGTCGCTGAGGTATTGCTGGTAGATCTTCGTAGCTGCTTCCTTTAAGTTCTCTAAGTCAGGGTTCTTGCGTTTGGCGCCAATTATCGGAGCTGCCTGGGCTGCGTGTATTTTCTGCAATTCTATATCCGATATCTGCTGCTCTGCGGACACTCTCCAACCGTAGATGTTCAGATAGAAGTACAAGTACGATTCCGCGTTTATGGAAGTCATATAATCGATGAAATAACTTAACGCGATATTATTCTTTAATAACTCGTCCAGAGGCAGATTCACTAGCTTCTGACCGGGAATGAGCAACCTGTTCCAGTCTGGCTGAGAACCGATACCGTCGGCCTCAGACTCCAAACCCTCTTGCATACCGATGATTCTAGTCTCTAAGATCTTCTTCACGTACAGTAAACTATTCAATTGTTGTTTCACGGATAGATCATCTTCTCTACCGGAATCCTTCGAACGGAGATGAGCTATCTCTTTACAAACTATATTTTTCGTCGCTGTTAATTCATCTAGGCTATCCGTGACTCGGATCACTGTTAAAAACACATCGCTGGGTAAACCGCCGTCCTTAGCGCACTGAAATAACGAGCGATTAAAATAGCGTTCAATGAAGTTGATAGTAGGACGATTTCTCTGTGTACCTACCAGCCATATACATGCCTGATTAATATAATCAGGATCAGAGAACAGATCCAACAACGGCCTAATGATCACGTTCACTAACAACTCCCTTAAAATAAATCTCACAGTCAAACAGTCGAAATCTCCCTTTGGTAACACGAGATACAACAAAATCTCAGATATTTCCCCAAGGAACTCGAGCTCCTGAGAGCTATTCATGCACACCAGATCCCTGCAGATCAGATTGTTTTCCATCTGCACCTCCAGGTCGAAGAATATCTTTTCCAATGATTCTTCCTCTCTCTCCTCGTTGCTGTCAATCGGCTCGGTTAACGAAGAGAGATTAGGGATGTAGAACTTCGACTGGGAGTACCAAGACACGTCCGTCTCGCTCTTGTTTCGTCTGTGGGTGGGCGTCTTTTTCGGAGTGCCGCTAGAGGTGCTCGAACTGGCGCTACCTTTTTGCAATTTCTTTGATCGTAGCTGTTTTATCCTTGCCCTCGCTTGTCGATACAGCCTCACGTGGGAGGCTGCGTCGTCCACCAAGCGGGTAGTTAAATACGGAATCCAGTCTACCCCTTTTACCCTAGCGGAGAAATTATGACTCAAGAGGAATTTTCAAAACGTATTAATCGTTCGACGTACCGGTTCGCGATATTGATGGCGATCTTTTGGGCCGTGTCCCGAACAGAATATATGAACTCTTCGTCGTCTGTGATAAGGTTGTACCATGGTTCCACGTAATCTCTGATAACGAAATCTAATATTTCCTACATAGGAGAATTCGCACATAGCTTAACATAGAATCGTGGGTTATCGTAAAAGGTAGTGAAATATTCTTAAATCGACTATGTACTTGCAGGGACTCGTCAATAACACGGCTACCAGTGATTCTTCTATCTAAAGTAAAAGTCATCTTCTGTTTGGACAGATCTAGAATATACTGAAAGAAGAATTATCGTTAGTTCGTTAGATCATAACTGGTAGCGTGAGTTAGGAGTGTTCATTACCTGCCGTAACTTTTCAGTCTTCTTATTTAAGTCTTCCCTTTCAGAATTAATATCATTGTCCAGGTTCGCACCATACATTCTATATACACAAGTGATTATTCTGTAACCAATTATACTTATTAGTCACTGTTGACAGACGAGAAAGAACAATAATAAATTAATTACCCTAAAATTAAGGCTAACAGACAAACGAACAGCTTCACTATCAATCCAATTCCAACCAGATGTACGAGTAGAGCAGTCGCGACTCCAATAATCCCATATAGTGGAACGTTCATCTGGAAAACAGTAAAATCTAATTATAATATAAATAGTCTTTGAAAGTACGCCGGTTAAAAATGATTCTTCTAGTTCGAAACAATCAAGATCATTACTAGAAATCTTCGTTTCGATGGTCCTTATCAATAACACTCGGTCTCCTTATATTATTGCGAGGGACTTTCATCTGACATGTGTTTATCACCAAAATGTCTCTCCCCCTCTCGGCATCCCGAGTTCCCGCGATATCGTTACGATATCGCTTGGTATCATTCAAGAAACGTCAGATTGACGTTTCAGAAAGAGAGCAAGGAGAACAACGCGGATTATATGGGTAGGAGGCGGAGGCACTCCCTTAAACGGGATTCGATGTGAAACAGGGGAACTTTAATCGCAAGTATCATTTCGAGTGCGTGCCAAGCGTGAAATTTGCGCACGTTGGGTTCGGGCGCAAGCTACCGACGACGGCTCTCCCGTCTGGTAAACCGTAAGAACGGTCGGTCGATCGTTGCGGATATAAGACCGCGCGGCTTCCGTTATCCACCCACCTTTGGATCCCCGGTAAAACGGTCGTGCACATACAGCTACGCACATATTGCGGTCCTCATACGATTCATCGCACCAAACTGGTCAGCTAATCAACAGTTTATTTACATGTTTGCTGCGGTGCATTAATTCACCGAGTACGTCCGACGACATATCTGCGTTCCTTTAATTTCGTATGCCGATGATAGAAGGCGCTTCCAGGCGGCACCTTTACACTCTTTATTTTATATCCCTCGCCGTCGCTGCTGCGGCCTGAAAATTAATTACCGCTTTTAGTTTTTCAGGAATATCGATTCTACCTGGGATCCAGCTTCGTCACCTGCCCCGCGAGCAAAATAATGATTTCACGCGTCAATGGGGCAGAGAAGTTTCGCGCTTGTTTCACCTTGCCCGCCGACTCCTCGCGTGCGATTTAATCCGGCTTCCTACGATAAATATTTATTCGTCAACTTAAGCGCGGCTAGCACGTGACGGGAGAATTTTAGAAATAGATAAGATTTCACACTACAAGACGATTTATTGTTCTCCCCGCGCGCGATCAGTTCCGTAAATAATACTCATGAATAATGTACACGCGTCCTCTGGATGAGTACACCAGCCGAGATACTGATAAATTCTACAAAACGGAATGATAACTAGTATCTGTACGAATGTCGCGGGTCACGAGCAGACGCATTTTTCGCCTGCGCGTGTCGCAGTTTTTCATAGCTTAAAATAGACCTCGTCGATTGTTTATATTTTAATGACTGTTTAGAAACTTTGCGAAACGCATTTCTTGCCGGTGAATAGAATCGGCCTTGTACGGGTCTTCAAAGGACTTTGTACAACACGTGTAACGTAGAATGCTGATATAGGATGATATATTTTTTAGGAAGTGAGAATGATTTATCTCTTTAATCGATTGTTGGGTCTCTGCAATGCAGATCCGACGTGTGCCAAATTCAGCGGAAAAGTTGGTGATCGTGCCAGAAATAAGATTATTGCCAGATTTAACATTGATCTCTCAATGGACTTGAAAAACACAGCTCCAATTCTCTTAACTTGCTTTTTATTGAGTAGACTTCAAAATCATTAACAGAAACCAATTACAGTTTTTACACTTACATAAATATTATTATGTTAGAAATATTAATGTGTATCATCTAATATAATACGAGATACGTCTCTGAGAATTAGATATTAAAAAACGCGGCAAAGCTCTGAACGATTCACGTGATGAGCCATCTGAGCGAGATATGGTAGAAACTCTATTTTATCGACGGCAAACCCGAAAGTCACTAAAACGAACATAGGATTATTTGATTTCCGTAGAGTGCCTGTACTTAATTCTCCAGATATTCAAACTTAAACCCGTCAACGAACTTTATCAGTTGCGAAGGAAGATTTCACTGCTTGGTAGTGTACGGTTTCTGAGCAAACTATATCTCTTTTGCAGTGAATAAAACTGTTTTAACAATTCAATGGGATCAACGAAACGCTGGGGGAGTTAAGTTCCTGTTTACAAATGTTAAATTGCCTCGTACATGTTCCAAAAGGTATGTATCCTAGCGAATATCAAAGTGTTTGTATTTTTCAACAGCTTTATCATTATCTTGTGCTCGTCTTTTGTAGATCTGCGCTTAAATATTGCTAAACCGTCAGGATAATCGGCTTTACTAAAAAGCATAACCAATTGTTATTTGCAAAATGATGGACAACTGTTGCGCTCCGCAATGGGCTGACTTCGAGCATAGTCCCCAAGTGCTGTACGAAGATTATTTTGAGAGGGAACACTCGGTACACGGGCCTCGATTCAATCTGAAATGCATCAAACAATCGGATTCATCTACTCCGGCTAAAAGTGATTATGAGAAATCGATGAATGACACAAAATTTGACGACAGTTTGGAAGAGCAGCCTCCTGTAAATACCGCATATTTTATACCACATGACCCTAAAAAAGCAATTGAGAATGCAAAGAAGGAAAATCAATTGAAGAATTTGAAGCTGAACGAAAAGTCAAACAAGGTTCATCAGGCTTGGAGCATATCCGCGACAGAACTGTCTTCTAACTTCAAAGTGTCAATGGCAGAGGATAAGAACAAGCCTATGTTGCCAGAGAGGATCAGAAAACGGTTGATGGAGCCAAGAAAAGTCCATGCAAAAAATATTAGAAAAGATAGTTTGCAAGGGAAGAAACAAAGTGTAAATGAGAAGAGATTGTCGTACAGGCTTGCACAGAGCAGTCTATCAACAAAGAAGCGTCGCTCGATCGGCAAATACCCAAGAGTGCTTACCTGTCAACATCATAGGCGAAGTTTGACAAAGCACACTTTAAGTAAATTCATCAGTCTCGCAGAGGCTGTATCCAAGTACCAGAATGGAACGCCAGAAAGATTCCGTACTCTCAGTAACAAGCCAGGTCCATTGATGAGATTAAAACGTTCTCCTATGAAGCTGACTGTTCCAATTTCACCAGCTTTGGGATGTAAGAAGAGGGTCAGACAGACTACCATTCTGAGTCAGGAAGAGCGAGAGAAATTACAGATAGAAGAGCTGAAGAAGAATCCGATCAGAGCGAATCCTGTGCCAGTAAACATTTTAAAAGGACCTGCTGTCCTAAAAAAAGTGCCTAAAAGACCAACGACGATTACAGAGGAATTTCATTTATCTCAGCCAAAGAAGAAAATAAACGAGGAGAAGGATCAAGGAACCACTCGTCCTACTACTCGTTCTATGAGTGCTACGAATGAAGTTGAAAATAAAGATAATGGGAAACCAATTTCTAAGAGAACGCGACAGACTATGCATGAGAACTTTCAAGAGAAATCAAGTGATAAGGAACAGAAGAATGCTCCTGTCACAGTTTCTTCGAACGTTATTGTAAAGAAGGATACATGTACGGACTCTCCTGGTAAGAAAACTCGCCACACTATTCAACACGTGAACATGCATGAGAATAAGAAGGAACAGAAAGCTTCGGGTGGTCCTTTCACTCGTTCTATCAGTGCTTCAAATGTTCCTGCAAAGAAAGAGATGTGTACAGATTCTCCCAGTAAGAAAACTCGCCACACTATTCAGCACATGAATACTCAAGAAAATAAGGAGGAACAGAAAACTTCGGGTCCCTTCACCCGTTCTACTAGCGCTTCAAATGTTATCGCAAAGAAAGGGACATGTACGGATTCTCCCAGTAAAAAAACTCGCCACACTACTCAGCATGTGAACATACAAGAAAATAAGAAGGAACAGAAAGCATCAGCGCCTGCCACTTGTTCTACCAATGCTCCGAGTGTTGCTGCAAGCACAGGTTCATCTGTTAATAAAACGCGGCATACATCGGCGCATGTGAACGTGCAAGAGGGCAACGGAAAGGAAAAGAAGGCTAGCGTTCCTGTCACTCGTTCAATCAGCGCTTCGAATATAAAAAAATCGAATAATATCTGTACTGATCAGTCTATGAAGAAGCCACGGCATATAGTTTTGCATAGAAGCATGCAAGAAAATAAGGAAAAGAAAGAAGTCCCGATAATACGTTCTGTCAGCGCTTCGAGCATTAATCGCAAAAAGGAGAATTCAGAATGGTCAAAAGGCAACTTTGAAGCTCGTAACAAGGAGTTCCAAGCGAAGAAAGAAGAGAAGCTGAAAAGCTTACAGGAGATGAATAAGATCAAGGCGGAGTTCCATGCGAGGCCTGCGCCAAAGTTTGCTAAAACAACATTGACACAGAAGGAGCCGAAGAACAAGCCAGTAATTACGACTTGTCCCTTCAGCTTCGAAGAGCGGTACAAGAATCTGACCAAGAAGAAAGAGGAGCTCATGAAACAGAAGCAGGAACAGGAGACGAAGACTTGGGTTTTCCATGCGAATCCAGTGCCGAACTTCAAGCGTGTCACCGTGCCTGGAGCAAAGAAACCAATGAGACCAAAGAGTTGCAACGATCAAGAAAACAGGCAGCCTAATGTGATGGTTAGTACGGATAAAAATCTAGAGGCAAAGACTGTAAATAAGTTCGAGAAAGGCCCAGAGAAAAGAAATGTGGACACTGATAAACTGAATCAGAAGACAGTCTCAAAGCTTGAGTTGAAAACGGACAAGAGAGCGAAGGAGAGGACTGAGTTCGATGAGAAATTAAAGAAAAATGAGCAGGAGATGACGATGAAGAAGTTGGAGGAGGAAAAAAGTAAAATGCTGCGGGAGAAGATGGAAACAGCGAAGTTGCGTAAAATGAGAGAGATAAAGGCGAGGCCGATGCCAGTCTACAAACCGATAATCGCTATCAAATCCATGAAACCACCGACCATTCCTCATAGCCCCGCGCTCGGAATTCGAAACAGAACAAAAAGCGCTTCGTAAACTTTCGTAGCTTTATCGGCGCGACTTTAATTATATTCCAGATGTAAATAACATGATATTTCGCTTGACATAAGTATTTGAAGGAGTTAAAATACTTATTCATCGATTATTCAATTGTTATCACGAAAGGAGATGTCATGCGTCCAATAATACAAATATATTTGCTATGTTTCTTTTTTACATTTATAACTAAATATAATTCGTTATTAACCTGAAGAACCCGTAAAGTCCATTTTTTTTTTCTGTACTGTGATCGCGCGACGATCGGTCTGTGTACAGACAAAGACTTGTCATCGTAACGTGAACGCAGCTTGAGTTTGCACGTGCATTAAAGACAGTGTTAGCAAAATACGAATTGTGTCGCAAAATACGATTCCTCTAGCTATATTGATTCGATAATAACGTATTCATCACATCTACGTTAATTAATTACGTGTTACTAATTGAAAGTTTTGAATTCCTTCGTGAAAAGCGAATTTAACGTACACTGCTATTGTTGGAGGTTAGAAACTGTGCATCTCAGATCAGTTGAAATACATTTAGAAGCCTTCGCGTCTAATATACTTCGATTGCATTTGAAATGGCTGAGGATTTTGGTAGAGATACACCGCCAGCATATTCAACGAATGAAGATACAAAAACTGTTGGCCAACCTCTCTCAGATTTTTTATTGCAACTTGAAGATTACACGCCTACGGTTAGTGAAATTCAAATTGAAATAACGTTTGCGAATTATTTGCATATTAATTAGATTTGCTTTCCAGGTGCCAGATGCTATAAGCGAACATTACTTGCACACAGCTGGTTTTAATACAACTGATCCTAGAATGTAAGTATTTTATATAGAAGTTATTATGTTTTGTAGGATGATTATAGTAATGATAGTAATTGTTTATCTTCAGAGTGAGGCTGGTTTCGTTGGCTGCCCAGAAATTTATATCGGAAATTGCCAATGATGCTTTGCAGCACTGCAAGACACGTGGTGCTAACCAGAACACGAAAACTAAAGGGAAAGATCGTCGATATACCCTTACCATGGAAGATCTAACTCCAGCAGTTGCAGAATACGGCATCATAGTTAAAAAGCCACATTACTTTGTTTAATTTATGAATCTTATCTTATCTATTATGTAAGTGTAAATTGTTTTTATTTGTTAGCATTTTGAATGTGATCATTGTACAGCGATTTGATGAAGATATTCGTACAATACAATTTTGGAGGGAAGTTGAAAGGAATTTCAAACGTAATTCTGTACAATCAATAGTATCCACTCCCATTGTTAGTAATTTCATAAAAACTCATATATTGCTGATCCTAGTAAAAAATGCTTGAAACAGAAGTCGCTGGATTTGATGTTAGCTCTAAAAAAGATCCTGTCCATTTTTCTCCTCACTCCCTTAATTGGTAAAGTCAAGTTAGTCAGATCGTCGTGCTAAAGAAAAATGTTTCAAATAAAAGGTGCAGATCTCTACATTTTATTTCTAGATAATTGTGCAGGATTATTTGTATCATTGTAAAGAGGGTGACCACTGCTACGATTATACATGTGTATAGTAATTTTAGGTCAAGAATTGTGAAATAAAAATGTCAAGATTCTTCCTCATCTATTTATCGGCGTACAATTCAAGATACAAACATGCTAATTTTCATAGTCCAATTCTCATTGCCTGTATTTACTATTATTTTTGTCCGAGAGAAATACAGTAAAGGACGTCAAAATTTTTCCGACAAACGTCAGAAATGTGTACGTCGCGTGACTACTCCAGACCCGTTAGTTTATCAGATTTCTTTCATATCAATAAATCTTATTCCTGAGGGTAGGCGAGCATTGAGACAACGTCTGTCGTATATCGGAGACCGCATGGTTCACTTTTACCAAACGGCGCGAAGCGCGTTGATCCTTTCATCCACGTGAAACCTTCAACCCTCTCTGGAAAAGAAATAAACAGAAGCGATCGCAAGTGATCCAGCAAATCGGCTCGGATAGATTTTGCGGTACAGATGGCAAAAGAAAACGAAAGAGAAAACAGTGATCCGATACTCCTCGGATCCTGACGGAGGTTCGTTCCTCGAGCTCGCACGTTCGTGTGCGGTAACTCCGATCAACGATCCTGTCCCGCGGACCGTGACGCGGGTTTGCTTCATCTGAGATCAACCAGATAGGAGTAGCTGCGGCGATCACGCCTTCTCGCCAATCCCGAACCGTCCCCTACGAGGTTCGCCACGTCCACGGGAATGCGAGGTAGGGTGCAAGTTATTGAATTCGTCGAATTGGCCGAGGAAACCGGCTGATCGTTTCAATCTGCTACTGATCAATCCATTACCCCGCAAATAAGGTCCGAGAATTCGCCAGCTGGTTCGGCGAGACAAGGTTTTTAACCCGACTCGGTTATCAAGGATTTGTTGTCGACTTACATCGTTCCTTGTCTTTTTGTAATATTACGTTCGCGACGTACAGATAAAATTGTATTTGTCCGAAGAAGTAGAGAAGTTCTTTTTACTGGTACTATAAACTGGAAAGCAGGTTCTGAAGATTTTAGCTCGTGTATTTTAGCAAGTATTCTTTGATTCAACTACAGTTTATCTAGAACTATTCTAATTTGTATTTGACAATGTACTTTTTCTTCCACGTGTAAACTTGTCTCATTTTTAGTCTTTCTGTTAAGGTTCCATTATACTGGGACCAAAAATGAGAAACAGATTCTGTAGGCTTTCTGTTCGCACACTTTAACATTTTAATCATTCGGTTACTCAGGACATATGGAATTACAATATTATACATTTATTCTTCTTTCTGGATTGTTATCACTATTCATATCAACTTAAATTTTTCCCATGCCGTGCGCTCAAGGGACGAAGGATTCTTAAGAGGTCTCACTGGATACATGACTGATCGATAACCATAACGTATACCCGGAAACCGTATTTTCGGAATCTTATTTCTTGGCTCCAGGTATTTACACAGCTGATTAGCTTTGCTTCTCAAACTTATCAGCGATTATCCCAATATGTACTAACAAGCAGAATCTTCTTAGGGATACGTACATAAACGTGTACACGTGTACTTGAACCCATCGAACGACTTGAACAAGCAGCCACGTAGAATTGATGGTCAATTGAAAATCTGTGAAATGATTAAGCGCAAGGGTACTTTCGCAACCCTTCCCGCAGGTTTTTTTTTGCGTATAACCCTGGGCCAACGGTGAGCCGCGAGGGATCTGCTGAATCGGTGCTAAAACGACGCCACGCCCACGACCAATCGAATGGGAATCGCGAAATTCCCGAGGCGTGGCGACGACACATGGCGGATCGTTACACCCGCGACCGGTATTTTTTTTTCAGGTAAAAAACCATCCGATTGGCCGACGCACACGCCCAACGCACAACGGGGCGTGTGCGTCGACGGAGTGGGGTGCAAACGGGGGGTGAAACGATAAAGGGACTGGCTCCGGGGAAAAAAGAGGTGTCGTAACCGCGGAAAGGGGGGGAAAACGAATGTGTGTTTTTGCGAGCCGGGTGGTGGAATTGGTTCGGGCCCGAGATAAGATGGGCGGGCTGCTTGTTGCTGGAATGTTTTAGGCTTGATTAATGGGAAAAAGTGGGAACGTTACGAGGTTGTTTTCATCCGCAGCCTTCTTACTTGCCCCTCGTTCCAAACGGTTTTTCATGCTCAACGAGGTTCGCGAGCTTTTTATTTCGTACCCGCCGTCTCGAGTATCTGATGATTTTCTGGTTTAACAAACTGCGAACGAACGGGTCGTGTGACTGTTTAACGTGTAATCGAATATTGGATCTCTTGTACGTACTTACGTTTTAGTTAGGGATGCACTTACCGGTATCAGAAGGATTTTCACACTCGATGTGAGGTTCATTCTTCTTTTACATGGTATTTCACCCTTCATACTCAACGGGTTCACTCTTGCACTTGACTCTGTAACTGGAGGATCGTCGACACAGCTGATAATTCTATAAATATGTAGTTTTTAAAGTCATCAAAGCAAACATTATTGTACGAAGATTTGTTATTAATTTTATCATAGGAAGGACGTATTAAGATATAAGATTATTGTTCATCAAATGTTAAGGGATGAAATATGAGTTTGTGATGATTAGAAATTTCTGGCTGACAAAAGGGAAAAGATAAGCCATCATGGTTACCTGGCTTGTCACGGTGACGGTCATGGTTCGCAGCTCGTGTAAATAAGGCGTGTAGATGATGACTTTACACGCAGCATTCACGTGGTTGGATTAAGGGCAGGAACAGAAATTCTGTGACCGATTGAATATTTCAGTTTCTCATTTTATAAACATAGAGCTGATTCTTCAATTAGGCGCCGGTATATTCTTTTTGAAGAATGTCGAGTACATCACCACAAATTGTTGGAAGTTCTCTTTTGTCATGAGCCTGAAATCTCCTAGTTATTTAATAAGTTATTATTGACTAGTTTCTGGCTAGTCTCCAAGTTTCCACCTGGTCTCTGACTGCTCTCTTTCATTTCCTCCTGATCTCTCTCGTTCTTTTCTTATTACACTTACTTGTAATTAGTTTTAAGTGAAACTGTATAAACTGTTGTAATCTGTAACTCACTTAAGAGTAAAATAAAGAACTTGATAAACACATATCTTATTCTTTAGTTACTCACCTACCCGCTACTGCTAGAATAACCTATACCAATTCCATAACGAGAATTACATACGACTCGAAATAGTAGTCCTGGTCATTTTTAAATTAGTTGTATAAGTATGTTCGATAAAATTCTTGGGAATGGTATCACGACAGAAATTAATGCCACCTCCTATGGTGTCATGTTCTCCTAGTACAAAATTAAAAATGGGAGAAAAATGAGTATTCCCGAGTATCCCTGAAAATGACGTCATCAGCAGGAGTTAGTGCCACCTCTTATTGTATCATATTCTCCTAATACAAGATTAAAAATTTGAGAAAAATCATTATCCCCGAGAATCCTTGAAAATGACGTCATTAGTAGAAATTAGTGCCACCTCTTATTATATCATATTCTCCCAATACAAGATTAAAAATTTGAGAAAAATCATTATTCCCGAGGATCCTTGAAAATGACATCATCAGTAGAAATTAGTGCCACCTCTTATAATATCATATTCTCCTAATACGAAATTCAATTCCGAGAAAATTTGACCAAGAAATGACTTTGTATCAGGCGAACATAACAGCATAGGAGGTAGAACTAATTCCAAGAATTTTCGAGTAGCAAAATTCTTCTCCCATGGTCGAGAGAAAATTTTGAGATGCCTCGCGAGGTTACAGCAAATCTCCTTACAACTTATGTTCCCCTGTTACATTAATATTTATTTTTCGAAATTGTAACAGGAGAGTATAAAATTGAAGGAGGTGGCACTAACTCCTGGTGTGATGTTACAATCTCAAGAATCTCGTAATTCTCTATTCTAACTTATTCTTATCTTCACAAAGTGAAGATGACATGGAAAGGGATTGAATTAGGGTAGAGTTGAAGGTAAGTAACAAGACGTTTGAGTTTCACTTAAATTGTTCTTTATTAATGAAACTTCAAAAACTATGCAGTAAATTACAAAGAGGATGGCTCGAGCAATTCAATAATGTTATCGGCGAATTTGGTCACTGAACCTGGGACCATAGGAATTCCAGAAGTTGTCTCGGTCAATTATGTTGATCCTTCGTGTAAATTGCACGTGTGCACAGTGAAGGAATCAGTCTCATCCTGATGCCGATTATTCAGAAAATCTGTAATGACCGGAGAATAGGAAAAATATTTAATGGTTGCAACCTGTTTTCTAACAGTATACAGGCTAATTAATCAATTTTAGCACGTCGCGTTATTACGGCTGAAACGACACGGTTGGAGGGAATCTCGATTACAAATTACCAAATTAATCAACGTGCCAGCACTTACACAACCCGCGGTCGGCGTATCTCGGTTGTGTATCTTAAAACTTTTATCGAAAAATCTCGAATGAAAGGAGAATACTAATGACTGGCTGGCAGGCTCATCAACGGTCAGAACGCGAAATCTCGCGTTGAGAAAAAAAAAGAATTCAAACGGGGAACAGATTATGTCTGAAATTACCTGCCCGATATTTTAATCAACGCGGCGACAAAATCGATCCGACGCCGCTTCACGATCTCTCTTTATGTCTTTTAATTAACACATAATTAGCTTTGTCACTTGGCAAAGGGTCAACAGAAGTATCCTCATATTTCAACCTGTCAGGCAAACGTTTTTTCGCGTAACTCTCATTCGATGTAATCGATTATTGAGATGTTATCAATTTATTAGAAAAATTAATGGAACGAAATGGACGATATCAAAAGCTGTATTCTTCTTAATCTCACATAAAGAAATCAATTACTATTTTCTAATAAAAGAAGCGATTAAAGAATATAGCTTTTGGAAAATGCATCTGCTAAAATATTTATTGTTAAGAATAACATGTCTTGTCAGTTGAACTAAATAGAAGAAATTAAATGATACTGAGTGTTTTTTAGATTCCATTAAAATAAGAATTACTTACAATGGCAGAAACGTGATATGCATCATTGTCCATTTCTTCTTACTGCCCTATTAATATGTTTGAATTAAGAAACGTAGGTAAATGTATTCATTTTCGCTAGCTCGGTATATTATTAAATGTAACAATTAGAGGGTGATTGATAAGGAAACTAATTTTCCTATTTTATAAGAGTGACTCAAATTTTTTACATGCTGCAAAGAATCATGCAAGGGTATTAACCTGGTCATTCATATTAAACACAGTATCCCAATTCATGCTCATAATTTTTGTTTCCAAATATTTATTAGTATGTTTAAACCCTCGCCGTACTGTGACGAGTCTGACTTGTGATATGCATTTTTAATACCAAATTCTTATCACGAGTCAGACTCGTGAAAAGATACATAAGATAAACATCATAAGTCAGGTCCGAATTTCGTCGAGCTACATGGTATGGTAAGGGGTTAATACTATTTTAATTTACAATTTCACTCAGACAGTAATCAATCATTTTAATGACTCCTCAATTATTTCGACTGTTTCTCAATTAGACTGAATTAGATACGGGAATGATATGATATAGCATATTTATAAGTAGATTAAAATTGTTTTCATCTTGGAACATCAAAATCATATAAGGACTCAAAAGCATTGATCCTACATCAAGTATTAAAAATTAGAGTAACAATTAATTCTTTCTCTTGGATTCTGTTCCTCTAGGGAAAGCATAAGTAAGACCTAACTATTCTAGATTCACAGTCAAACCCTGTATGTTTAATACTATTCTCATTTATAATTTCACTTAGACAGTACTCAATCATTTCAACGAATCCTCAATTATTTCGACTGTTCCTCAGTTAGCCCGTAAGGATTGACACAGGAATAATCCGAAACTGTGCAAACCATAGGGGAATGCTTACTCGTAAACAAGACTAATTTCGCTGGTAGGATGGGAAGCAACGCCCAGATTCCGAATTAACTTATATAAAAGGGTAGGCGTGCGTTGCAGCGACCAATGGGAGAGGATTCACGGATCCGAGGGGTAAAAGTAGGGGAGAGCGAGCGCATCGGTAGTGTGGGTAGAGGCTGAGCGCAGTGTCCCTGGAGACGCGACGTTGGCTGCTCGATTTTCCTCGGCCCTTCCGGGTTTTTCCGGCTCCGAGTTTCCGGGAGTCCGCGCGAGATTTCCCATTCACGGGATCGATCTCGGAGTCACGCGAAGAAAATTCCGGCTGTCTCGCCGTCTCCTCCGCCGGGTGAACACCTCGAGAATCTCGGCTGAAAACACGAACGAAGACTTCAATGCCTAGGTGAAACGTACAGTGATCAATTATAATAAATATCAAGGGGGAAACTGTCCTCACCTGTTTCCCGTGAAACCGGGCCTCGTTTCGTGTACTTTCCGCTGCGTGGGAGGAACGTGGGAAGCGCGGCATCATGAATTGACAGAAACACGGGGAAGGGCAGTAATTAAGTTTGATTAAGTTCTGTCACGAAACCGTGATTCTTACGAGAAACATGCTGACGAGACTCTGAGGTGCTCCTCGGACTACCGACGAATTCGTCGGGGATCAAGGTGTTCCGTAACTGAGAATTATATCGAGTGAAATGAATACCTGTGGTTGAGTCGTTTTCGAGACTGCTCGGACAGTGGGATTTGTGACAGAGTGTATTGGAAACCGTGTGCTACAAAAGGACTGTAGACATTATCAAAAGTGAGAATCATTACTAGAGTTTGATCGCAGCCAAGTGTAAATTCAATATGATAAAAGGTTTGTACAATTCGATTTACTCAAAAAATGTCAACTAACGCTTTTGTTCTATTTGTAATTGTATACCTTAGGCCAGAGTAGAAATTGTGGAGCTGACCGGTTGATATTTTTGTAATTCTGAGATAGCATGAAATTATAGAAAAATACGGCAGTTAGTAGAAATTGTGACTCGAACAGCAATTGGGGCGTTTAATTTATTTCCAGTGTTATTATTATTTAACTGCGTCGAGTATCGTGTGTCATTTAATGACACGACACAATTAGCAGGTGAATAAAAAATAAACTGCGAAACGTATTTCTTTCAATTATATGCAACTACTATACGAAACTATTGTTAACCGAATGGATATTGCGGTGGTTAAATGATAAAAGAAATTTTTTAAACTCATGCCCATAATTGGTGGTTAACCACTGCCACGTGGATGTGGACAAATAACACGGTACCTGGCAGCGATAAAATTAATTAGAAAATAGTACAACGATTACTGGACATAATTGTCCGACGTTAGATTGCGTGCGAAAAAATATTGCACTCTGTCAGGAGACAATCTTTCGAGTAATAAACCGCATACCTCATTCTCCGTACAGAACTGAATTTTTCTATCCAATCTTTATCTGCTTGTAATTATATTAAATGCTGTATAATTTTTTCTATTAGTTCAATAATAGACTCATATCTGAAATAAAATATTGTTGAAGGTTCGCTATAGTAATGTTGTCAATTCGAACCATCTTTCAATGTGATGTTTTTCTAGTGGCATTTACTAAATGCTGCATACTTTTTTGTATCAGTTTAATGGTAGACTCATACCTAAAAGAAAATTAGAAGAAGACTTAGTAATGTTCTCAATTCCAAGCTTCTCGCTATGAGATTTTTCTAGTAGCATTTACTAGATACTGCATAACTTTTTGTACCAGTTCAATTATAGTGTCATATCTAAAAGAAAAGTAAAAGAAGGCTTAGTAATATTGTCAATTCAAAGCTTGTCTCTATGAGATCTTTTTCTAGTAGCAATTTACTAAATACTGCATAATTCTATGTATTAGATAGATCAATAAAACTGTCGTAACTAATTGAGAAGATAAGCTTGTGGTGGTAGTACTTTCAATTTAATACTTGAAAGATAGAGACAGCTATTAATCTTTCGAACAGCATAAAGACATTAAACAAGTAAAAAGATTAGTGAATGACTTCTCTGAGGTAAATTATACTAATACAATTTGTTTTAGTCATACTTCTAATTTGATATTGAATCTTCTGAGAAGTATGAGACGTCGAATAAATGAATTATTCCTGACAAGATTACTCCTTTACACAAAGTTGTATTAATACAATTCGTATTAGTAATCTTTTCAATTCGAAACTTGAAGAATATTGAATCTTCTGAGAAGTACAAGATATCAAGTAAATAGAAATGCTGTTGAGTGACTTCTCCAAATAAAATTGTATTAATTCAATTTATTTTAGTAATCTTAGCAATTCGAAACTGGCAGAATACTGAATCTTCTGGAAAGTGTACAATATCAAGTAAATAGAAATACTGTCGAGTGACTTCTCTAAATAAAATTGTATTAATACAATTTATTTAATAAATACTTCAAATTTGAGACTTAAAAAATACTAAACTCTTTGAAAACTATGCATAAAGTAATTAATAAACAAAAATATCGATGACATGCTTCCTGAGAACTAAAAGTTGAGCCATATGGACTTACGAAATAGAATGAAATAATAAACGAGAATGGTTCACGTACAGAAGCTAATTTAATCTGACAATTAGTATCGATCGTTAAGGAAAGAAAGTATCTTGTAAAACACGCGTTTGATTAAACAGAAAGCGGTACGCACGAGTAAGGAACGAAGGAAGGGTGGGAGGGAGGGTGGTAGATTCGTGCAGAATAATTGTTAATAGCGCGTCGGTATCGCAACGAAAGTTGGCGTACGGTCGCGTGTCACGCCGCCGCTGCTGCCGCGATCTTATCCGGCCAATTGGAAACTTTATTTCCCGTAATTACACGACGGTTAAACGCGCAACCCTCCCGATCGACGACGGAGGAAAGTTGTTTTTGCAACTTCTAATTTCATTTTGCGCAACCTTTCCGTCACGAATTTGTCTTTCCTCCCCCATGGAATGGAAATCGAGATCGCGTTTCCCCCCATCGAGTTCTCTGGACAAACGTTTATACTCTTAACGCACGTCTGTTTCCTACGGTCTAATTGATTCCAATTAACGTTCATATTTCCAGTCGAAACAACTTTGTATGCAAAGCTAAATCCAATTCATTTGTAATTAAATATTTTCTCGACAAGTTTTGTTGAAACTGGAGAGAAGAATAATTGAACAGAAGCTGTTAAATCATAGATAAATACAGCTTAGAATGAATTTATATTTCCTCTCTCTTGGTATGGAAATTAGATTGCATTTCCTTATCAAAATTGATTGGGGAAATGTTTCTACTCTTAATACAAGTCCATTTCCTACAACGTTATTAACATCCTTATTTGCAGTTGAAATAATTTTGTATGAAAAGCTAAATCCAATTCATTTGTAATTAAATATTTTGTCGACAAGTTTTGTTGAAACTGGAGAGAAGAATAATTGAGCAGAAGCTGTTAAATCATAGATAAATACAGCTTGGAATGATTTTATATTTCCTCTCTCTTGGTATGGAAATTAGATTGCATTTCCTTATCAAAATTGATTGGGGAAATGTTTCTACTCTTAATACAAGTCCATTTCCTACAACGTTATTAACATCCTTATTTGCAGTTGAAATAATTTTGTATGAAAAGCTAAATCCAATTCATTTGTAATTAAATATTTTGTCGACAAGTTTTGTTGAAACTGGAGAGAAGAATAATTGAGCAGAAGCTGTTAAATCATAGATAAATACAGCTTGGAATGATTTTATATTTCCTCTCTCTTGGTATGGAAATTAGATTGCATTTCCTTATCAAAATTGATTGGGGAAATGTTTCTACTCTTAATACAAGTCCATTTCCTACAACGTTATTAACATCCTTATTTGCAGTTGAAATAATTTTGTATGAAAAGCTAAATCCAATTCATTTGTAATTAAATATTTTGTCGACAAGTTTTGTTGAAACTGGAGAGAAGAATAATTGAGCAGAAGCTGTTAAATCATAGATAAATACAGCTTGGAATGATTTTATATTTCCTCTCTCTTGGTATGGAAATTAGATTGCATTTCCTTATCAAAATTGATTGGGGAAATGTTTCTACTCTTAATACAAGTCCATTTCCTACAACGTTATTAACATCCTTATTTGCAGTTGAAATAATTTTGTATGAAAAGCTAAATCCAATTCATTTGTAATTAAATATTTTGTCGACAAGTTTTGTTGAAACTGGAGAGAAGAATAATTGAGCAGAAGCTGTTAAATCATAGATAAATACAGCTTGGAATGATTTTATATTTCCTCTCTCTTGGTATGGAAATTAGATTGCATTTCCTTATCAAAATTGATTGGGGAAATGTTTCTACTCTTAACACAAGTCCATTTCCTACAACGTTATTAACATCCTTATTTGCAGTTGAAATAATCTTGTATGAAAAGCTAAATCCAATTCATTTGTAATTAAATATTTTCTCGACAAGTTTTGTTGAAACTGGAGAGAAGAATAATTGAACAGAAGCTGTTAAATCATAGATAAATACAGCTTAGAATGAATTTATACTTCCTTTCTCTTGGTATGGAAATTAGATTGCATTTCCTTATCAAAATTCATTGGGGAAATGTTTCCACTCTTAACACAAGTCCATTTCCTACAGTGTATTTTCTTGCAATTAACATCTTTATTTGCATTCGAAACAATGTTGTACGTAAAGCTAAATCTGATGTCTAATTCAATTATAATATTAAAAACTGAAGAGGAAACAATTGAGCCAAGTCTGTTAGATCGTAAGTAGATATAGTTTAGAAACAATTTTCATTTTTCCTCTCTTGGAATGGAAATTAAATTGCATACCCCCATGGGATTCCTTGTCTACTAAATGTTTTACTCTCAACCGATTCCCTTAGTCTAATTGATTGCAATTGACGTTCTCATCGAAGGAATTTTATTCAATCTAAATAGTTGCTGTTTCATGTCTAATTTAATACTTTGCTGACATTAGATTCGAAGTTTTGATATAAAAAGGATTTAGCTGATGTAAGTATATTAATTACTATCTCATAGTACTCAATTCGTACAAGTATTCCTGTTCTACATTTTTTCATTCAACATTGTTTGATATGAATTTTTATCAAAACAGCAGTACCATAACAGCTTCGAGTCTGAGCCTTTGTTGTCTGTGGACTGCTTGGCCCTTTTTTACACCGATATCCTCGTTCCTTCCGCCTTCGTTCGCCATGGCTAGGAGTTCTTGGAACCTGGACCCCGGTCTAACTTTCTCATGAATCATGTATCTGAACGCTCTGGTGTTTGTTAAACGATCCAGCGAGACAACCCGTTTTACAAGACTAGTTCATTTCATACTTGCGCACAACCGTTGTAGGAATCAAGCTTACAGATAATTGCAATGGCATTTGGAAAACAAGAAACCAATCGTTATTTTTAAGAACACAAAATTGAATAACTGTACATTCTATCGAGAAGCGAACAGATAATTGCAACGCGATTTAAAAATCGTTTATCAAATCACTCGGTACAATCTTATTTATTTCTAATATATATTATTAATTATTTCTGTTTCAACTCGGACATGCTTTCGCATTATCTGATTAAACTAAAAACGGTGTTAAATACCGTAAATTGTTGGTCAACTAACAGAACGATAAATCACACGGAATACAATTTACGTTTCAGAATAGTATCGACGAGGAGCCAGGAGGAACTGGATAATGTAAAATGAATTCGATCGATACGAAATAATACATCAGCCAAGGTACCGTGGAAATCGATAAGAAGAAAGAAGCTAGGATGCGAGAGAAAGATGTGAGCGACGGCCAATGAAGACTGAAAGGGGGTGAGAAAGTAATCGCGAAGGAATAAGAATAAGAAGATGCCTCGACCGTCGAGGGACACTTACGGCGACCAGAAGCCACCCTATTCGTATATCTCGCTGACGGCGATGGCGATCTGGTCGTCGAGGGACAAGATGCTGCCCCTCGCCGAGATCTACAAGTTCATCGCGGATCGTTTCCCGTATTACAGGAAGGACACACGCAGATGGCAAAACTCGCTCAGGCACAACCTATCTTTCAATGACTGTTTCATCAAGGTCAGTAACAGACCTTTGAAATTCCCTCGAAACTTCGAGAAACTTGAAATAGCTGTCAGATGAATCTAGAGATAAAGCACAGGGCATCAGTTAAATCAATGATAACAGAGTTAAAGAATAATTATGAATGGTTTGATTAAAATGTTTATCACTAATTGCTGAAATATTAAAGGAAGTAATACTATCATGATTTGATTAAAATAGATATCAACAATTTGATGAGCCATCGTAGTTGAATATGTGAGCGATTTGTTTTTAAAGTGGCCTGAGTGCATCTTCCAAAAGAATTAAGCTAGCTATTTTAATATTTACATTTCTGTATATTGTTTGTTGTTACTATTTTTGTTTGTTATTTTTTTGTTGTTTTTATTTTACTATTTTACTACTACTACTTTACTACTTTACTACTACTTTACTTTACTACTACTTTACTATTTTAATAGGAGTTATAAATTTAATTCTTTTCGATACGCTCAAGCAGTATGATATATTGGTATCCAACAGAAATATCTTTAATTTTATAGAACTGAGAACTCTTAAATATCTCAATACAAGTGTGAATGGATTTAGACCAGCTTCAAAGTAGACATAGCTCACATAATAGGTCTGATAATAAGTATAACCGTTGATGATTAAAATACATATGAATAATTTGATGGAGGCGGTTACCAATTGTTGAAATAATAAATGAGAAAAGGGTAGTCGCGAAAGAAGTTCATAATCGTTCCCGGGCTGTTTCCGATTCCATTAATCATGACATCCGCGTAACAGTACAGCGCGCAATAAAAATTCCGAGTAACGAGACAACAGCGTAGAGGCGTTATCCTCGGAACAAAACGGATGCGTAGCCAGATAATATCTACCGCTTTTACACGTTGTTTCGTTTGCAAAATCTATTTAACGCGGCTTGGCTTTAATGAAAATTCGCTCGCCGGTTTTCCGCCTCAACTCGAATGAATTAATTAGATTATTCAGGATTTTATTCAAATGATTCCCACAAAAAAAAACTTTCATTGCATCTGATTAATTCCACGAGTCCAACGATACCGTACGTAAAATTGTAAAACAGGAGAGTCGACGAGCGACGAGGCTGACCGGCGAATAAAATAATAAACGTTGGAAGAGGATATGATATTTTTCCGTTGCACCGTTCTGCATATCTCTTTTGAAGAAGCTTAATAATCGACTTCCGCACGCCTCCTCTAAACTGCGTATGAATAATCGTTTTAACTTTGAGAGAAGAATTAAGTTTCATTAATCATGTCCCCACTTTCTGTATCTCGATTCGATCTTACGGTTGCCAGCCAGAAAAGAATTATCTCTCCGCTCTTTCTCGCCTTTCCTCGCGTTAACATCGTCATCCTCATTTTTTAAAAATTCACTCGAGGATAAACCGAACGATCTTCGTTTGAAACGTTACAAACGTTTCTGGAAATAAAATTTAACGTGGAACGCAAGTTTCTACGCGATTGTTTCGAGTTACAGGCCTTTTGGAATCTGAAACGTTGGTTGCGGGTCAATTTTTTACCAAGTTATACACTGTGTGAACAAGTTTCAACCGAGAAATGCGTACGAAGAGCATTTCTATTCGCTGATGCAACAACACGCGTTAGAGTCGGTTGGTGTACGTAGGCCATTCGATTAGCATAAATGCATACGGGAGAGGAAACTATATTTCACGCAGATACGCGTGTCTACGATACGATACCTCTGCAATATGATTCCTGTTTGCATTGTTGCAGATTAACCGTCTAGACAATACCGCCTTGTACGTTGATTAATACACTGATAATAATTAGACTGAAAACTTTATGAATTTCCAGGAAAATTCAATGAGCAGAAAATTTATAAGAATGTTTCTTCGCATCCTATCTATGTTTCACAAAATACGTACGCACAGCATAAAAGTTCTTTTGATATTTTTGTAAAATACTTTCCCCAATTAATGTGAAAACTTCATTGATATAATAACCAAGGAAATTGAACGTTCAGAATTCTTGTCATATTCTACTCACATTATAGATAAAAACATTTTTCATATTCCTCCAGATATTGTTTACAAATTTTCTATTTGACATTTCATACGGGTGTATGTGCACGCGAATATTCGAATGACAAAAGGGACGTCTATTTAAAACTTATTTTAATAACCGATACGTTAACTGTCTTACTTTGCATAAGGATTCACAGTCCTGCGATAATGTTAATTGAGGAAAGTTACCGTGGAGTTGCATAATATTTTCATTATTTTCACCGGCGACGTTAAAAGTAACGGAGGAGCCGGAGCCACCGCGCCGCGTGCGCGCGGCTGTCTCTCAGTTTTCTGTTCTATTTCTCCGAGGCCATCTGTTTCGCACCTGCCTCCAGCCGAATCACCGAGGAACGCGTTCGACTCGCTGTTTCAGGATCGTTCTCCTCGCCCCTTTTTTCTTTATTTCTCTTATCCTTTCGCCTCGCACAAACGACGGCTATAAGCTCCGCCGCAATTTTTAACTCTCATCGATTTTTATCCTCGCACCGTCCGAACAATTATCCTTATCGCAATATCGAATGTCGTTTAGCTAGAACAAACAGTATCATGACCGACTGTACGTTATTGATACGATCTGTATGTACGATAGAAATTACAACTTAAATGCTAAGTACTACCTTTCCCTTAGTCAAATTATATTTGCGTATTTAAAGGTTTCACGGTGAGAAAGAAACTTGATATTCTTATGCCTAATAAGAGAAGGATAAATATAGTTACACATGCTATTCTCTTTTTATGAGACTTGCCAGAAATCAGAACACACGAGAGGCTGTTACATTTATCAAGAAAACATTGTACAGCTGGGGACAGGGAATACTAGCCAGCTCTTTGCTTAGGATAACAAAATCTAAGATATTTGTATGTAGATTAAAATTGTTTTCACTTTGATTTGCATTGATACTGCATCGAGTATTAAAAATTAGAACAACAATTTATGGATGGAAGAAACAATTATTGTTGCTCTTGGATTTTCTTCCTCTATAATTCTAATTTTCTCCTCACATAAGCAAGATCTGGCTACGATTCCCTGTCCCTAGCTGTGCATAAGAAATAATCTACAAATATGTTACATTCTTTCATTCTCCTTTCAACACAGAATATTTTACAAGATTATAAAAGAATGTGACACCAACATAAATCTTATAGAGTTTTGTTAAGAATTAATAACTACAATCCGTCGTTGTTCTATTATATCCTCTTGCATGAACTCCCCGCAAATAATTTTCATAACACCGCCCTACACAACTTTAACATTCCAGGTTCCACGAGGACCTCACCGGCCAGGCAAAGGCGCGTACTGGGCCCTGCACCCGGCGGCACTCTCGATGTTTGAGAACGGCTCGCTGCTCCGTCGCAGGAAGCGATTCAAGCTGCACAAACCCGACAAAGAGTTGCTGAAGTCCGAATTGCAAGCCCTAGCATCGGCTATGCCGCCCCCGCACTCGGAATCCTCGCCGGTGTTATCGATAAACCCAGCGGCGCAGGCCAGCAGTCTGACCGTCGCGAATCTTCACCGTCTCCGCGACGACCTGCTCCGCTGGGAGCTGCAGGAACGTCGATTAGCCATGGGCTCCGACAGCAACAATTCGGCGGGCTTCACGACCCCCGAGAGCAGCTCTTACTATCTCTTATCGCCAGAGGTGAGGCAGAGACTCGCCGGGGACGAGATTCTCAGGGGCTACGAGAGCAATCTGCTTCAAACGGGAGGAGCGGGCTGGACGTTCCCCGGCTTCCAGGTCTCACCTTACGTCTCCCAATTGAATTACTTCCAACCGGACGTTCAGGAGAACAGGCAGATCTGCGCGACCGCGGAGACCGTGATCCCGGATAAGAGTGACGGTTCTCTGTTTATGGATAACCCAGGCGCGGAGTGTAAGATCGTCCGTTGTCCGAGCATGGAGGTCGGTGTCTCCGGTCAGACCAGCATTCAACCGGAGCAGAAGAAGAAGAAGAAGCCGTTTACTATCGAGAATATCATTGCCC
The DNA here is from genome assembly GCA_004307685.1 of Ceratina australensis. Classification (NCBI taxonomy): domain Eukaryota; kingdom Metazoa; phylum Arthropoda; class Insecta; order Hymenoptera; family Apidae; genus Ceratina; species Ceratina australensis. The sequence goes on from SHCU01000001.1 coordinate 134,148, forward strand.
CGGACGAGGAACAGATCTCGCATTCCGAAGACGAGAAGAGGAGTTCCGGGCATCTCCTCGTACCCAGGCCTCTATACGCTGGTTTTCCATTCGGATTGAACACGAACAAAGTTCCATACGAGACGGCCACTTGAATTTTCTGCAACAATTGTGAGGATTAAGTTTCGAACCAAACCGGTGAACCTTTAGTTTCTGTGCTCTTACCTTGTTTCGGTAAAGCGAATCAACGAGTCTTGCCAGTGGTTTCAAATAAGAAGTGATTTTCTCGGGGGTAACGTTGTTTCGATTAGGAAGCTGAAACTTTCTTTTGATAAGAGGACAAGTAAGAACTTTTCTGTAGCTATTTCATATTCTGTGCGTCGTTCTGTTTAACGAGCAACTACGATGTTCTTTTTGAAGAAACTTATCGGACAGTTAATAGTGTGTAAGAATTACTCGAAAGGATCTACTGTGCATGCAAAGGTTCAGTTCGGGTATTTAAAAAAAAAAGGGTGGAATTATGATACCTGGAGATACTCGATGCGTAACTCGATGCTTAACCGTGTTAATTGCAGGTATTTATAAGCACGACGTAAATCGAAAGTATTCGAAGATAACAGGAAACATTTCTCTAAGGCCAGGCGAGCGCACTTTCTGCGAGGTTTGATCAAATAACTTCCCAGTTTCTTTGACAACAGCCCGATAAAATAAGATTCGTTCATTTTTTTACGATACCCACTACGTGATTCATAGTATGTTACATCAAAGATTTGACTGAACCTCGTATATGAAACTGTCTCCGTAGCGAGGGAAGCATACTCGAAAAATTGAGCCTGTAGCTCGTATTAACCGTAGCTCCTCCTCAATAGTCACACTCTATCCCTTAACACATTATAACGGAACCCAGTTAACGTAAGCTTTTCGGTAATTATGATTGACACGTGCGAGAGCATTGAAAGGAAGCTAATCCGTTGTGTAAATGATCTATGACTAGAATTAATGTACTCGGTCGTACTCAGACGATGATGATCGTCGATGTAAACGTTACTTCGTGGTTAAATAAATTATTGTATATATCTGAACCCACTTCACGTTATTTCACCTATTCATTCATCTCCCCGATTCAATTAAAAACACTATTACATTATATTTTTATTAGCAGTGTAGAATTAGTAGTAGTGGTATTATATTCTTAAAAGACACTAGATTTTCCAAACGACTTACTGCTACCACATTTCTTAAGTAATATAAGAATGATATTGTCTCGTTGTTAGAACAACAATGACTCGGAATAAACGACATCACCGCATTCCAACGTGATGGTATTGGGATTGGTTGTACGAAATGAAGTATATGAAGGAATTCGCTGGCCAATTATTGGCATTAAGGATAAGGAGTACACGGGGCTTGCTACTTTCGAGCACGAAATTCCTTCTAATTTAATATCCCTGGCCGATAAATCATTCGGAGGTTTCTAATTTGGTAGGAGGCCCTTTGGCCCCAGCCCGGAATTGGCCCTTTGTCGGAGCACCGGCCCAAGTGCGAAGAATCCCATTAAACGCCATAAAGAAAGAATTTCTTTCTCCTTTTCTCGCCCATCTTTCGCTCTTCCTCTCATCTACGCTATCTCCTCAATAGTTTCTAAGGTTACTCCATATTAATTATCTCCTCTGCCTCAAATTATCCAACGTTACATTTTTTCCACCTTTCAATTCTTCAAACACATTATGCAAAAAAATCGTTTGGAATTCTGCTCTCATTGTAAACTCTTTGTACCTAAACAAAAATGATACAGCACATAAAAAACCATGTCTCAACATTTTTTAAATACAAAATGATTTGAAGCGCATTCCATTAACCGAAGCGACAATGATAGTGCAAGAAGGTTGATGAAAATAAAAGAGAGAGGGGGAGAGGGTGCGCAGAGGGTGGTGGACCACCAACGTTCTCGATTCGTTATATTAAATCTGTCGGGTATCGGAGATTACGGTATAATCGTATTGATAAGAGCGGTGTCCCGTGCTGACGGACGGGTTTCCCATTTGCCGGGACAAAGACCCTTTTAAACCGCGGCCTTTTGTGCTCTTAATTCGGTGCCGTGCGTGAAATCGACACGTTTTTCCACTTAATTCACGGACACGCCTGTTCCTCGCGCTTTCCTGCCTCCAGCCTCGCACGCATTTTGTACCAACTTCTCATTAACTAGTTCGTCATTGCATAACAATTAACAATCTTACCCGATTCGATTCGAATTACGATCTGCTTCTCATCGTACAAAGTGATACGATAAATTGTGAAACGCTGTAAATAACGTGTCGGAATGTGGCGACGAACAAATCGTGTAATATAAATAATATAGAATACTCAGCCACTGTATTCGAGTAAGAGATCTACCAGAGGCAATGATCTGGCAATTTAGAAAAGCCGAAGGCTTCCTGTTCGATCAATACTATAACTTATAGCAATAGCAAAAAGCGTATCACGTTACAATTGATCAGCTGGAATAAAAGGAAAGGCGGAAGTGAAAGCGCAGAAACGGGACCACCGTGAATTCATCCTTCCAACGAAACGATAAAAAGAAAAAAATATGTACGCAGATATGAAACGTGTGTGAAATCGTGTCCACGGCATTTCAATTACGGCTTAAGAAGACTGTCTACCATTCCCAACGTGGTATAATTAGAAGCTGCCGGAGCGAGTCATCTATGTGTGCGCAGCTTCTACCATTTCTCATTTCAGCAATCAGATTTTCATTTTCTATATATTCACACATTAAACGAACTCAACTCATCATTCCTCGGACGTTCACGTACGAAAGAACCGATCAGTTTTTACTTCTATTATAATGTTTAAGGTATTATAAGATTTCAATTACGAGAAGAAAACTGTCTACGCCGTTTCAAATGTAAAAGGATTGGACAGTAGGAAAGCTAAGTGCTGTTTCCCCCCCATTTGTCAGGCATAGCCAAGCCTGTTTGCCATCAGACTCGTTAACATCATCTCTGAATAATCCTACCCCGGGTCTGGAGGCTGGTTATTAAAAGAGCCGATGATCGTAAAGTGTCAAAGAGAACAGGATCAAAGTGGATTAATGAAATTTCTTAGTGACAGTAGCCCCGATGGTGTCCGTCTCTGTTGGCAAGCCAGTATAATGGTACAAAGAAGAAGAAGAAGAAGAGGAGAAGAAGAAGAAGGCGGTCGTGCGTCGAGTGGCAGGAAGAAAACGGGCGTAAGTACCGAGACCGGTCATTATTTATGCCATTATAGCTCGTCCTGGCTTGGCGAACGTGGCCGCCAAGACTTAACGAGCCTTCGTTCGCGTTCATCCGAGACCCTGATAAAAGGACTACCTTCGGACCGCCTCTCGACGATCGCTACTCTTCTTCTTCTTCTCCCCCTCCTCCCCCTCCTCCTCCTTATTCCCCTTGGTCCTTCTCCCTTTTCCCATTTTTTTCTCCAAATCTCCTCTGATTTCCAGTCTTTTAATCAGAATAATCGAGAACTAATATAGGAGAGCCACAGGTCTAAGTGATTTCGTCTATTTCATATTTTCTCACCCTCTACTTTTTCTTCTACTCCTCCTGTTCATCTTTCTTTAATCACAATAAGAGAAACTCACCATAGGAAAGCCATAAATGATTTTATCTGTTTAACGTTCTCTCATCTTCATATCTAAAAATCTTCTCTTATTTCAGATAACAAGATCAGAAATCAGAAGCCGAGAGCAATTAAAAACAATCTTCAGTGTTTATAAAACATTGGCTAATTCTTACTCCTGTATTCCGTATTTTATCTGCAATTCGCTCTCCTCCTTCCTCGGACCACATCTCCTGCTCGTTTTTGTTTGGCTGCGGGACGTGTCGGGCAACAGCTCGGCTCGTTATTAGTCTTCTTCTGTTTTCCGCGGCCGAGAAACAGAGTCTCTACTCTCGCGTTTAGATGATTGATATCGCTGAATGACCGGTGAACGAGTTACACGTGATGAGGAATGGCCAACGTCTGCCACGGCTACTCTCACTTCATTTACATCTATACCGAGTAAAAACCATTTCGTGTAACCAATTATTTAATTTCATTTTATAACTTAACAAATTTTCGCTCAATCTATTATTCTGTTTCAAGTGACTCTAAATTATGAATTGACCGAATATTTATTATTGTTTATTCATAAGTTGATTTTTGTGTCAAGACTTTCTTAATATTTCTTGCGTATACCAATCAGTAATTGCCACGTTGTAAATTCAGTCTCGTATTCTCTTACTCAGGTAAGAATTTCAGGTTTCACACTGACGATGTACCGAGATTTTTTCACGCATAAACTATCAGGTATTGACTTAATAAGTTCAATCGCACACCTGTTCCGATGTCGGTGTGTAAAGACGTTCGGCTGGTAGTGTGTCGTTAGCATTTCCCTGGGAGGGAATATACACAGAGGTGTTCTGATCGCGAGAGCTTCCGTTCGCGAATCGATAATTACGACAAAGAGTAATCGCGTGCCAGCTCGAAATCAGCCGCGCCGCGCGGTGCTCTTTCACATCGTATCTCGAGCTCCACCGACGGGTAATTCGACGCACGAAATGAACACCATCCACGATTGCTATTAATAAAACCAGCGCTTTCGATTCATTTCCATAATTCCTCGGAAACTTGAATAGATTTCCCATCCGCGACAACGCGGCTAATAATTAAAAGTTAAATAGAAGATATTAAACGAGTCTGCACAACGATAATGTGAGCGTAATTAAATATATTATATAAAATCAAACGTGTTTCACGTGCCTCTCATGCTGAACTGATATTTTAAATAGATGACAATTAATCAAAAGTTCATCTGCGATTCTCTTCGGTTATTGCAAACTGAAATATGATTGTATACCCGTTGAAACCGTAAGGCCTTGCGGCCCTAATTACGAGCATCCAGAATCAATTCAGGTCTCGCTGTTGCCTCGCATACGTGTAAAATTACTCAACCTATCTGCGATTTAATTCGTTACCCAAATTAAAAGGAAACACGCTTGTTAATATCAAATTACTGTATCCTCAACACGTGATCAACCTTTATTAATTACCTGATTCCGTAGACGCTTCTCTATAAAACAATCTTAATAACAACTACTTACTTCGACATACAGATTCAATCTCTCAAATCTATTTTTGTATTTGAGGCCGTGTACTCATCATGCCAAATCCCCCGTAAAATAATATTACTCTCAAAACACACAATTTAACATCAATTCACTTATTCTTAAAAACAGCTGAAAAATTCATCTGAAATACGGATAAATACAAGTAGTTTAGAAAACAGTAGGCTGCGTTCGAGCGATCCTCTGAGGCAGCGGAGTGGATGCTCGGTTAATCAGAAGAACCGTGGGTCCTGACTACAATGGGACCACCAGCGGGTACCGTTTCTCGCATTTTTCAAAAAGGGTCCCATCATCGTGAAATCCAGCAACAAGCATAGACAACGTTATAAAGCCGCGGACGGTGGGTGGTTGGACCGTGAAACGCGGCTCTTTCTGGGATTCCACCGATTTCTCGCTCGGCCGTCGCCTCGGCCTCACGAAGAATGCCCCGGCCCTCATTCAATAGAATGCCACGCAATCCTCCTCCTTGCTCTCCTTAATTGCCTAACTTTTTTTTCACGTGATTCAGCAAGTACATTCGACCTGTGAGATACTTGCTGAAGGATCACTCACTTTTCTGCGGAAATCTCCGGATTCGATAGAAATGGGTGAACATAGTGCAAAACTCGAATAATGATATCTGATGATACGCTGAAAATAATCAGTGGGAGATTCGTAAAAAGATGTAAACATGATACATGATACTAGAGCTTAAAATAAATGCTCGTAAAAACTGTTTGCTATCACAAGAGATAGAATATTGATACTGTCCTGACACGAATTTGCTTAAGCCACGCATCTATCATAAATACTCGATAGAAATGAATTTAAAATGCTGTTATATCTGATATAAAATAAAAGCTGATAGAAACGTATGACAGGGAAGTTAACGCGCATAGACACGCGACGAGGTAAGAACAACTTGCAAGGAAAGAATGAAGTTCTATGCAATTAGCTATTAAATATCGTCAGAACGAATTGTGAAAGGGAGACAAATGGTAGCAAAACGAATAAAAGGCAGGAAGGGGGGCCCCGAAAAAGTAATGGAGTTTTTAGAGGATTGCTCGTGTGGGTGGCGTGGGTAATGGCGGCGCGAGCGAAGCGGAGGAAGGAAGGAAGCGTTGCACACCTGTGGCGAACAAGAGCCACGCTGTCTGGAGAAGAGGCCCCCGATCCTGTTTTCGGCTGATCACCTCTCGCTTTTTCGTGGCCAACAAAGGGCCGCGACGATAAATCATCCAGCGGGGCCCTCTCCGCTCGATCCAACGATCCAACGCATTTCTTATCTCGGCTACCAGACACAAATTTTTTACACGATACCAAATCATCTGCTCCTCTTTCAATTCGACTGTTTACCCTTTTTCAAATCAACAGCCTCGCCCGTCGAATAACTTATCGTTTTATCTCGGAATAAATTTAATCTGGGCTGAGAAATGAAATTTCTGATTCGTACAATTTATAGGGAAATAATCTGGGATGTTTAAATGGGACTCGCATTGCAATTGATTTTCTGAGAGGACTAATAACGTTCGGAGCCTGGTGATTTGTCTGGGATGTGGAAGAGAATTTGCCAACTCTTGGAGGACGGTAGATAACGATTTGTTTGTATAGAGAGTCGCAAATCACGATTCAGAGAATTAATTAGCGACGATTCTCGAAATTCCATTGAGGCTCGCTGCAAAGGGTTCGGCACGCAACGGATACGCGTATCCATTCAGGCATCACGCGAACACGCCTAATCGCGCGCTTCTCTCCTTTATCTCTTCTTGTGTACTTTGAAACGTAAAACGTGAAAGGGACACGCGATTATTTTTATTTGCCTGCACAATGCAAACAGAGTGTACCGTGTCTCAGGTGAAAAAGATCAGTCTCCTCGCGCCAATCGTAATAACACTGATCATGCACCGAAGGAGACGAACATGCAAACTGCATTTCATTTTCACGTGTGTACGTCAATACCCATCAAATCCTATACTTAATACAAAGTAACGGATGCAAACATTTTGTTTGACTGATTCGAAATAAAATATCATTTCATTCATCCTTTGGATTCTACGATGGAGCTTCATCCCTGTCTCCTTTTTATAAGCCAATTTACAAACAGGATTTATTTCTCCTCGAGAAAATACCTAAAACAAAAAAGAATTATTATAAGATTCTTCGTATTAAACACACGATGCACGATGCATTCTATAGAATACGTATGCTTCTACCTGATACAAGTTTTACTCCATAAAATCAGCTTCGTGCCAGTATAATTGTGCGGCGGTTTAAAAATTGAATCGGCGTGTCGCGTTGTATCACGGAGGAATTCCATCCGTCAAACGAGAGGAGCCAGGGAACAAAGTAGGAGGCGACCGTGTGAGAGAGCGTGTTCGAGAGCTGATACCTCCGGGCTATACGCTTCCTCCTTCTCACCTTCCTCCTGGCACGGTTCGGCTCGGCTCGTAAAGAGTATATCCACCGAGAGGGGAAAAGGAACGCGATGAATACCTAGCTGAACCTTCGCCGGTATTCCGTTTAGCGAGCCACGGGATTTTTCATAGTTAAGCGATCCAACCCTCCCGTTCGCTAAATTGAATATCGCTACGTGCAAATATTATTCGATAATATTCACGGGTCTGAAACGAATCGGGATAACTATGAATCGCGTTTCTTTTTGTACATACAATGGGACGTTAGATTGTGCATCTTCTAAATTAATATCTTAATCGTGTGAACTTTGGCAATTAGATGTGCCGAAGCTTACCCGGGTCTGATTAATAGTAACAGTTGGGAGTTTATTTATGTACAATGACCTCAATGAATTTCACTAGCTTTGGTGAATATACTTGAAAATATATTGAATGCAATGATATCTGAAAATCTTGGAAAATCGCAATCTTTGGTGTGGAAAAATTTAAAAATATTAATAGGTGTAGTAGTACATCTCTGAATTTTTCCATGTCCTATTCGTCTAATAATACATTTCTGACGATTCTACAAATTTCTATCGACAGCAACTTACAGAATACAATTAGTAATCAAACAATATTTCAAGCCCGATTTTTTAAGAGTCTAAGACACCGAGCGTAAAATCGGTCTACGAAGGATGTTTATGAAAAGAAGAGAGGCGTATCACGAGGCTAACAGACGAGGCAGAAACAAACAGCGAAGGCGAAAGAGAAACCGAGTGGAGGACGAAAACTGGGACTGAGGGACACAGAGATAAAGAAAAGAGAGGAGTCGAACGATGTTGCAAGATGGTCAGGTGTTGATCACCAGACAGGATGGTTAGGGCTCGCGGGGAGAAGAAACAGAGCGAAGCCAGCGGTGGCTCTCTCGCTGGCCGCGCCGGGATGCCTTTCATCTTTTCATCTTCGACCGAGGGAACCAGAAACCCAGCACACCTACCATCATGGGAACACCGTCCCACCCCTTCCTCGGCCCGAGCCTGATCGTTCTACTTCTTCCTCTCTCTCTCCCTTTACTCTTCTTAACCGTGGAACCCCTTTTCCATCGGGATCGGAACACGATCATCTCCGATAAACCATTTTGTTTCGTATCTTGTCCCCTTTGTCCATTCTCGTTTCTGTTTGCGTGGGCGGCGAGATGATTTACGGATATTTAATGCGATACTATCGCTTTAACGCGCACAACGAATGGACGTTGGTGCGCGTATCAAAAAGCGATATGATCCATATAATTCGTACCGCGGAATCTGCAAAATAACGCGTTAATTGAATGCGTTGCGTTATCCGATGGGTCTGCGAAAAAAAAAAACGAAATGTGTTACACGAAACTTACGTATTTTTATTAATTCAGCCGCTTCAGCGAAGGCAGCAATAAATTCGACAAATGACTCCAGTCTGTGAACCACTCGCGAGAGAGAGAATCTGTAAAGATGATGGATTAGTTGTGAGTATGCGTTCGGTGAAATTCTGTTCGCGGAGGCGCGGAGTATCGTCCGGTAATGAACCGGCTATTCAACCGTCGGCAAATTTCATCTTTCCCCGAGTGCTCGCGGGTTTAAATCGCGATAACTCATCGAGCGGTTATAGTCGCTACTCGTGTCCCTTTGTGCGCGGCCCAAAACGGAACGATATGCAAATTGACCGAACAAACCTGTTCTCCGAAACGGTAGCTCGCATCCTTTCTACGTTTACGTTGCTCTTAATGAGTCGAGCTTTATCAGAATAAAGCGTTCGCTTCATTAGACGTCTTACCGTTACAACGCTCTTCTCGAGTGTTAAATTGCTCCGGAGATCAACTAATTTCCAATCACAAGTAAATTAGTGAAATCGAAATTCATGTAGGAATTTCGAAATTATTAATAAGATTCTATTTAGTGATCCACAGTAATAAAACCATTGTACACATTTTGTACTTGAAAATAAAATATAAATACATATTCAATTTTTGGTACAAATAATTTGTTAATAATGATTAAAGGATGAAGAATGTAAAAGTATTTCATTTTTCTTTGAGAAATAAAAGTAGAGAAGGTACAGGAGGGAAGGAGGAGGCGAATACATAAATAATTTCCAATCATAAGTAAATTAGTAAAATCGAAATTCCCATATGAATTTCGAAATTATTAATAAGATTCTATTTAGTGATCCACAGTAATAAAACCATTGTACACATTTTGTACTTGAAAATAAAATATAAATACCTATTCAATTTTTTGTACAAATAATTTGTCAATAGTTATTAAAGGATGAAGAATGTAAAACTATTTCATTTTTCTTTGAGAAATAAAAGTAGAGAAGGTAGCGGAGGGAAGGAGGAGGCGAATACATAAATAATTTCCAATCATAAGTAAATTAGTAAAATCGAAATTCCCATATGAATTTCGAAATTATTAATAAGATTCTATTTAGTGATCCACAGTAATAAAACCATTGTACACATTTTGTACTTGAAAATAAAATATAAATACATATTCAATTTTTGGTACATTTAATTTGTCAATAATGATTAAAGGATAAAGAATGTAAAAATATTTCAATTTTCTTTGAGAAATAAAAGTAAAGAACGTAGCGGGGAGGAGGAGGAGGAGGCGAATAAATAAATAAATGATTTTCGGCGTGTCGGCATTTAGACAGGCACGGATGGCTTTTTATTTGTAGGAGCCCGGGCCCGGGGCCCGTTCGCCGCCTAGTAATCAAAACCCGCCGAAATTCCCAGCTTTCGCAGCGGTTATTACGCCTTCGGGCAGCTTCGTCGGATCTCTCCGAGATCGCTAGGATCGTTGATACGATTTTTCCGTCACGGTGCTTTGCCAAATTGCACCCTCCGCATTCCATACCACCCCTTCCCACCCCGCTTCGTTTTCCTCGCTTCATATTTTCTTTAAATTACTTCTGTTTTATCTGATCATTGTACCAATTAATAAAATATCTCGTTTAATCTCATTTTCTATTTCTATCCTTTTATATCACGTTTCAATTATTTCTTGTTTTACAGTTATTATTATTTTTCACAGATTATTTTTCAGAAGGTTTATTATATTCAACTTAGTTTTGGAATTTTTGATAGAAATTCGATGAAAATCACTGAATTTTCATAATTGCTTTGAATTTGACTTTATCAAACAAAGTTTTCAGAGGGATGAGATGAAACAATTTAAAAAAAGCAAGAGAACCTTTTCCTAAGTAATGGTAGTATGATATTAAGGAAGATAATCACTGGGAATGAGGCGAGAAACAAACAAACAGTAGCTAATCCTGGTCGACGTTAAGCCGAAGGAACAACCAATTATCGCGTTTCAGGGCGACGAGAAGTCAGAGATTATCTTGGTCGATAAGTCTGCCGCCCTTCGACAAAGACCCGAACAAGCCAGTGAACTCGCTCACAATCGGAGTCGGCCAGGGTTCAACGCGATTACACGTTCTACACGTGTTCCGGGTTAATGGTATGGGAATATCAGAGGGGTGAAAACCCGGGGATCAACAGCAGATGCTCCTTCATAGACTCTCGCCCCCCGTTCAATGATCTATCAAACAAATCTTATTGGAGTCAACGGGCCTGAGATATTATTATTGCCCGATTCATGATTACAGGGAGGATCAAATATTTTAGATACCGTAACGTATCATGTATTTTTTTTACATGAAAAATCTGGGAAATAATGGAAACTAAAATGAATCCAAATGATAAATCGATGACTGGACTTCTATACAAATTTTAGTGATATAGGATTTCTGGTTATGTGTAAAAGTAAAACGGCGTGAAATGAATTTTCCGAGGGTGGAGGGAAATAAGTCAATTACCCGGCGGCGAACGAATCGCCTACGTAGCGGATTTTCATTCCGCCCGGGGGATTATTAAAACCGTTTTCGAGAAGAACCCGGCTATAAATCCGGGAACGCGAAATTTCATTTACGAAACTGTCACGGTTCGCCGCCAACGATTTTGCTACTTGTTTACGCAATCGTTTATGCAGCTAATTATATATTTTATAAAAGTTGCATAAAGATCGTCGAATTATAATAATACGTATTAATTACGGCACTAAAATTAATTATCAAATTGCGAACAGTGATTACACCGTCGATAAGAATTTTAGTGGCTCCCTAATTAATTGTATTTAATACTAAAATTGTAAGCTATATTTAATACTTTATACCGGGTGTCTCTAACATTCTCACAAACTCGCAATTCTGTTGATAACGTTCTAATCACTTTATACAAACAAAAACAATTTCAAGCATAATGCATTTTCGTATAATCAATGAATACTTATAGATAGACATTCCATATGAATTTTTTATTTCTGAATTAATAGGATTAAATAAAGATTTGATTATCACGTTATTTGTATTTCTTAACTGATAAACTTGAGACAATCAATAAACTCGTGTACTGTGGGAAGCTTCAACGCATTTTATATATTTTAGTGAAAGTTAATTGATTCACCCAGTATACGTGTATATTATATTCCTTGGGCTATTAATCTTGACGCTACTATAAAACTTGACTCCGTTTGCTCCTGTATTTAAAAAAACATCCCGCGTGATACGATCTACCGTGGCTGATGAGCATGTAAATTAAGGAACGGTGCCTGCCGTGGCTCACGTGGTTTCGTAATTCTCTGACCCCGCGATTCACATTATTATTATTATTATTATTATAATTCGCTCGGCGTTCAGTTTCCGACGTCAGAAATTGTTGGGTGAGACACTTTTCCCGAATCGTAAATGCGGTAGCTACGATCATTATCCTTTTTTAAAATACAAGCAGATTGTAACATAAATTACAGTATAGATTGAACTGCATTTGAATAATTAGAATTCCACGATGGGTACGATGAAAAATTAAATTGATGCATCTACAAACATTATAATTGCATTCTAATTGAATTTAATCACTCGTATGCTTAGAATAACCTGATTTTATGTAGTGATAAGAAAATTATACTGCTAACTTACGGATCTTATTTTAGTTGATGCAAATTGAATTTGAGTATGCCTGATTGTACGTTATTTCATTCAATCATGAAACTTGATAACTGTCAGTCCCCAATTTCATGTCTAATCATAAATCAAATAAACTACAACTTATCTCCTAACTAAGATTCTTCGTTCAGTCTTCTCTGACAATGGAATTGTTCATTTCCGGATTTCACGTATTCGCAAGATATTAGTTTTCACGTGTGAATAAAATGGAGATAGACTTGTATCAATATGTAATAGTTTGGTAGATTTTTGGAGTTGAAGCAAATTAGAACAGCAATTGTGTATGATACCAAAAATAAAGAAATTATACACGCAAATGTTAAAACTGCAAAAGAAAATGATACCTCCATTTTCTGATAGCATGCTATAAAAGCAAATTTATAAGATAACTGTCCTTTCCTAATTTCATATCTAATCATAAATCAAATAAACCACAACTTCTTTAATAATTCAGATTCTTCGTTCAATCACCTGTGACAATGGAATAGTTAAATTCCTGATTTCACCTATTCGCAAGACATTAGTTTTCACGTAGGGATAGAAACGCATGGAAACATAAATCAAAAGGTGAGCGTATAAAAAGGAATTATAGCGAAATTGTTCAAATTGATATCATACGTGATTCTTAAGATTGAGCGACGCTCTATTGTTCGAGAGGGAAGAAATAGCGTATCGACGGAGCCGAGGGGGCGCGTAGGGGATAGGAGAGAGAGCATTAGCGGCGCTCGTAAAACCGTGTACGCGGTGCTCGAAGCGTAATGCACCGCGAACCGAGCGAGCACGCCTCGTAACGCTCCTTAACAGACCGTATTTACGCTCTCCCCGCTGGAATTATGTAACATGGCCGCGCAAACGGCCCGTGCTGGCCATTAGGAGCCAGTTCGAAGCCATTTTGTCGAGAGCCAACCCTCGCCCTTCCTTTCCTCTCTCGCTGTACCTACTATAACGCCCCTCTTTTTATCAAAACTTAGCAAAACCTCCTAACAAAATATTTCAGAAAATCGCACGTACTTCTGCTCGCTAATACTTCATCCCATGCCATGGAAATATTAGGTTGGGGAAAAAGAAATCAATTATTTTGTAAAATTTTCAAGGGGTAAATTGTAAATTTTTGTAAATTCTTGTATGTAAATTTTTACGATTTTTTCAAGTTGCTGTCTCTCGGGATCTAATGTATAGAAAAAGCTGAAACTCTGGGTAAATGTTCTACTATATGAGGGGAATAGCTGAGCATATTTTCAACCCGATCGGCAGACTTTCAATTTTTTCGAAAAATGTAAATTTTCCCTGTAAATTTTCGCAAAAATTAAAAGTTGGCCAATCGGGCTAATAATATGCTCAGATATTCAAAATTTGGCAAAAATTGAAAGTTGGCCGATCGGGTTGAAAGTATGCTCAGATATTCTCCTTGTATAGTAGAACATTTACCCAGGGTTTCAGATTTTTCTATACATCAGATCCCGAGAAACAGCAACTTGAAAAAATTTACAGGCGTACCCATTTAGGGATAACATAATGGATTTCTTTTTCCCCAATCTATAATAATATTTTATAAAAGAAATGTAGACTATTCAAAATGAGGCACTGAATAAAATGGGGAAAGACTTGTTTTAATATCTAATAGCTTGATAGATTTTTAGAGTTCAAGTAAATTGCAACAGCAATCGTATAGTATCAAAAAATGAAGAAGTTATATACACAAATATTAAAATTGTAAAAGAAAGTGATATCTTCGTTTTTTAATAGCATATTGTAAAAGAAAATTACAATAGCAGTTGTGTATGATATCAAAAAAAAAAGAAATTATGCACACAAATATGGAAATTGTAAAAGAAAATGATACGTTCATTTTCTAATAACATATTACACTATGCAAATTCCTGTGGACATTGTCTGCCTCTTAAAGATTCAATCTACCATGATATGCCATAAAGCAATACTGCTTTAAATAAAAATTTCAAACATTGTCTGCTAAAGAATCAATCAAGCATGATGCGTCGTAAAACAATACATACAACGTAAGTATCTATTCAAGAATATTGAATACCAATATTGAGATAACTCGTTGACTATAAAAAGGATCGAGCATAAAGATCGTAAAAAAAATCTGTTGAATGGGGATAATTGGCTAGGTGGCTGTTTGTTGAATCGTGCGTAATTCAAATTTTTCCGAGGAGATCTCGGCGTGCGTTTAAGATAAAAAAGACATGGCATTGTGTGATAATGAACCGCGAACCTTTCAGACTTGTCGATGAATCAGCAACACGTGCCCGCGTGTATGTACGTGCTAGATACACGCGTCTATCCGTTTCGAATCTGAATTCAATCACGAGCCGATCTCCCGTGACCAAAAAGTGTATAACCTATTTTTCGAGCGTTATCGTAGATAATATTTTCAAAGGATTGAACGTAACTGAGTGGAACTGTCGAATATGCACGGCCAAGTCTCTATTCGCATTTCTTACATTTCGATAAAAAGTTAAATTTTAAAAGTACATTATAAAAATGCATTTGGCAAAGTGTTAAATCAAGTGATTTAATTCTTTTAGATGTCAAACATTTTTGAGAGAGAGAGAGAGAGACTTCATCGAATGGTTAGAAACATCAGGTCCATAATAGCCAAATCCAAAGTGCACTGATGAACACGAATTATACCGTACTATTCCAAGCAACTCGAAGAAAATAAAGTTCCAAAAACAAAACGCACAATAAAATTAAAAAACTAATGAAACTATGAAAACGAACTTAACTTAGGCTTTAGATAAGAATCACTGGTGCACACAGGGTTTCAAGCACGAGATCAAAAAACACGTGAAGCATATTGGTGCTCCATAAAAAAATGTAGCACAATGTAATGTAATGTGTCGTAATTTAATTACTAATTATTGTAAGATGCACGCATTTAAACGGATATCGCAAATGTTTTATTGTAAAAGATCAACCTGTGTCCGAGGTTGGTAGGGAACGAGTGAAGCGAGACGGAAACGTATAGCCCGAGGGGTTTATTATTTCGTGGGCATTGTTATTAATTCACCGTGCGGCTACGGGCAAGCGCTAAGAGCGTAAGCTTGTCACCCCCTGTCCACCGCCCTCGCCGCCCGGAACAACCGCGAGCTCCGGCGTTGTTCTTTACGGAATTCATTAAATCATCGGCATTCCGCGCGGCACGTGCCCCGGCCCCCTTTTACAAGCTCTTTCGCTAAATTAGGATCCTTGCTCCGCCGTTTCTCCTCGCTACCGCCCACCCTTCTTTCTGATACCCCTGCTCGGCCAAACAGTGACTCGACAAATTCGTTTCATACTTTTGAATAAAATCGGATACCGACTCGGGTCAAATGTTCAATTCTCATTCGATGAGATGAAATAAATTAATTTATATCAACTCACATGTTTCTTCGCGGTAAATAGAGAGGAAGTTTAAAAATAAACTAGCAATTTCTTACGTTTAACCACAGTTTGAAATCAAATCTGATAGCCAATATTCGTATAATTCTCTTATGATAAATTTTATTGAAATATTACCACTGAAATCTTCTAAAAAAAACCTCTTGAATTCTTCATTAAAAAGAATTATTTGAGAAATGCATTAACGACAATTGCTGTTTTATTGTTAGATGAAACGATATCGCGAGAGGTCTTTCATTAAAAATTCTATCAAGCGAATGTTTTGCCGTGTCCCCGATGAAAAAACTGGGTTCTATAATGAAATCTCGTTTAAATCGGGATTCGGTTGGAATCGCGTGTTGGGTGTACCGAAATTGTTCGAGGCCTGGTTTTTACTCCCTCGGGGGGTGAGAAAAAGTGACGCCCTTTTAGAAGGACATTTCTCAAACCGCGGCCTCGCCGCCGGACCGTGTCGAATCTCGCCGATATTTTTGAGTGATCCAATTTGCCGGTCGCCTGCCGACTCTAACCGCGTTCGCAGCCATTTTTCGTGATGGGAATTCGTCCAATTTGAATCAATCTTTTCTAACAATGTGTCGGGTATACAGTTTTTTCGAGGACTCGAACGATTCGCGTTATTCCGTTTCTAATCAAAAATTTATATTAAACGCGGTAACTGCAACGATACACTCTTCCATAAAAGCGATAGTAACCCTTTGCCTGTCATAAATCTAAAAACGATACTACCAGAAATTTAAAGGGATGAAAATCGTAAAAGCAATAGGGGTACAGTCTCTGACTTTATATCGAACGAGTTCACAGATGTAACGGGTAATTCAATCTCTGAAATAAGCAGCAATAAAAGGCAATAAAACCTGTCATCTATTATAATTGACTACTTGC
The DNA here is from genome assembly GCA_004307685.1 of Ceratina australensis. Lineage (NCBI taxonomy): Eukaryota > Metazoa > Arthropoda > Insecta > Hymenoptera > Apidae > Ceratina > Ceratina australensis. The sequence goes on from SHCU01000001.1 coordinate 150,976, forward strand.
AACGATAAGTAAAGCAATATTGCCTGCAACTAAAATAATAGTATTGAGTTCTCGTTGTATCAGTGTTAACCTGAAGATGCATTCATTTTAATCGAACACCAGGATACTTAACATACGGGAATAAATAACGTCTGACCACAAGTGGTAAATCTCTTTACCCTATGTACTTCCTGTAAATGATTCTTCTACGAATGCTTCTAATCCACGAGTCTATTTACACTGCGATACGACTGTGTCAAACGGTTTTATCACTTTCGTCTCAGCAGGATTATTCAGGGGTCTACCGCAGGTATTTGAAATTGAACGCTATTGCCTACGAGAGTTATTGCCCGACAAAAGACAAAATATTGTGGAAGTTACGGGCGGCTCGGACGTATACTGCCTCGTAAATTTTTCAAGGGAAACGTATCCGAGCAAACAGTATTACCAACAAGCCAATTTATATAGAAATTCTCATTCTTGTAAACCGTTTGAGATTATACTGAGAAACTGTACGGAGATGCATAGAATAGTACATAAAAAATTGTTTAATAAAGAATATACGAAGTATGGATTACCTATCATCTTTGTCAGAAATACTCATAATTAAAAATACTGTATCCTGTACATAAATTCGTTCTCTAGTACATGTCATATTAAATTAAATTTAATAACGATAAATGATTGTTTGTACTGTGTCATACGATTTGATTGACGACGCACAGGCAAGATGCACTTTCCAAATTGATATTGAAAATTCTTCGTTCTCTATATGTTTCACGTCAAATGCAATCATGTAATAATAACAGCAGGTAAATGCATGTAGAATGAACAACGTTGAGTTGAAGATGGCACGATATAAGATTTCATAACTTTGTAAGAAAATTATAGAGATCCTATCTAGATTTAATTCTTCAAAAAGCTTTACAAATTGCTGAGCTAACGACCTGTTACGTGTCAAATGCATTCTAACAGTAGTGGACGAATGCTTTATGATCACCGAATAACGAAAGAAAAATGATGTATTTACGTGTTCAGCTCTAATTTTATAATACGCCGTAGCTTATAAAAATCGACGGTCTAACGATGTGCGACGTGTTATAATCGAAGACAACAACAATGGTTTGGAAATAAACGAGAGTCGAGAACATAGTTACAAAAGGGAAGCGTAAAAGTTGATGTGAAAGGCGAGATCGTGAACATCGGTGGCCGTATCCGTGGCGTATTCACGGCGATTATCTGTATAATATGACCGGGCGAGATAGTTTTCGGTGGTCCATCGGGTGCGGTTGTTGGGGCAACAAGCTTTCCTTCTCCGCCGAGGGGAATGATTCACGGTTACGTGGCGTCGACAAAGCGCCAACTCGGCGCAAAGCAAGAAAAACGGGCCACGGGCAATTTATTTTAAATATAACCGCCCGATTCGCCGGGGCCGCGATTTGTTCTGGGCATTAAAGGGCCGACCTTCCCCTTCGCCGAGGTTTCACCCTGCGCCGTCGAACTCGCACGATGTTAAACCCCCCGCGGAACGCGCCTGTAATTCGAATATAATGGACTCGCGCTCCCCCCCTGACTTTCGATTACTTTCTCCTTTGGGGTGATCTCACTCCCGATTGTCAACCCAATCGCCACAGCTTCTTGCTCGACGCGTTCACATAAAAACGTAGTCATAAGTCAACCACAGATTTTTGCCCGACACGTATCATGTTCTTCAGGTTGGATCTTCTTACTTTAAATAGAATCTCTGATACCTGCTAAAGAATTAAGAGAAGCGTCAAGAGAACAGTACAACATGCATGAAGCTAGAAGCGTAATGATCGACTGATAATTAGAATCAATTAATGTGACAATTGAACTTACGGTTTAATAGAGTATAGCATCTCTCACATAGTGGTACGAGATCATATGTAGCAGAATGGAAATCTTTGTTCAAAACGTACCATGTTTTCCAGGTTAAATCTTCTTACACCTAATAGAATCATTAGTATCCATCTACCAAAGAATTAAAAATGTTTCATTCAGGAAAACAATACAGTATGTATAAATCTATCAACATAATAATTCATACATGATTAGTATTGATGCAATGAACTTGACAATGAACTCTCATGACAACTGAACTTATCTTTAAATAAAAAATAAAACGTCTGACCTTTTAAAGCACCGGTAGTTCACAGGATGCTCGCTACCCTTATACAAGCCCATGCGCAGTAAACAGAATGGGAATTTTTACAGTGAAAAGGATCGCGGCTGGAGTACCGTTTGACATCCGTCATTTTACAATTAGCCAGTCGGCGGAACGGGCGAGGAGGGGCCCGAACAATGTGTCTTTTGGCGTTGTGGCCGACCAAGCGTCGCGGGCACGAGAAAAAAAAAGGAAGAAAAAGAAGCGGAGGAGGAGGAGGAGTCGGTTGGTGAAAAGTGCACGCGCAACTGCATCGGAATGGCATATCGCGGCGCATTAATTTCCGTAATGCGCGGCTGAAACGACCTGGAACCGCGAAATAACTGGCCCCTCGGCATTAATTATTGGCATTTTCAGGGGGCCAGGGGGGCAGGGACCCGAACCGTGGGTAAGACCGCGTTTCTATGCCGGCTTCCTCTTTCTTACGACTACCCATAATAACGAGTTGCATATACATATATATTTCTTTTCTCTTCCTACCAGTTTCCTGGCTGAAGATCATACGTAGAAATATTCTACGGTTACCGAGAGATCTGACAATGGGGGAAAGCATCGAACGAAATTCGTACCTTGTACAGTTGTAAATGTAATGAAATCAACTGGAATACGAAGATACATACGGATTCCTCTAAACATATTCGTCGAATTTGACTCAATCAATCTTGCATTAACCATAGCTACGGTAGGCAATCGTAAAACGTTTTCGCGAAACAGCTGCTTTATTAAGGGATAATAAATGTACGATTTATAACAGCGTAATTAAAGCTTCGGGCCTGTTGGCGATAAATCCACTGATTCAAATTGCAACTACGGGTAATTACATCGCAAAATTGTACCCCGTAAGATGTCACGGTCGACCGTCATTCCCGATATTTATTATGAAACCGTCGAACGAATTTGCTACATGTTAACGAACCATTGATTTAATAGACAATCTCGCGAGCAATAACTACACAATGTTTCGACCGTGTCTCCCCAGCGTTCGACGTTAACTCCCCAGCGTTTTTATCTAACAGTTTATGGCATGAGGATTATTACATTCCTCCTGTTTGATCGGAATTTATAAGAATTACAGATCTCGATGCTCTTTGAAAAGAGCGATCAGCTTTTATTTAAAAGTTTATGGTATGAGCATGGATAGAAAGAATCAATTATTTCTTCTATGTAATAGAAGTTTGAAGGAAGTAAAGCTATCGATGTCCGAAGCATGGAGAAAAGTCGAAAGGGTTTAAAGGGCAAAGGGTAGAGACAACGATGAGAAGGGGGTTGGCGAGTAATTAGATCAGAGGCATAATTAATAACTGTAAGGGCCAACGGAGTTCTTTCTTTGTTACCCTTTTCGAATGGGGGCTGATTTATGGTATCGGCCACGGCACTTATCGAAACTTTAAGGATAATAAAAGGCCGGAAGGAGCTCGGCAAGGATTAAGGAAAGTGATGGACGATGACCGATCAGCGCCGTCACAATAATGATCCGCGTAAATAATAAGACTCGTTATGGCTCTCGCAAACCCCACCTCCCCTCCGTCCACCTCCTCCTCCTACCCTTTAAGAACCTTTTCTCCCTCTTTTATCTCTGTCCTTTCTTTGTTTTTCGTCCTTAATAGCGAGCTGCTTTTTGCCACGCCTCGAAACCGCCAAATTACGGTGGCAACGTGACGGGCATGAACGCTCTTCTGCCGCACTTCAACTTAATTACTTGGATTGATATGCAGCTAACGATCTTCTCTACAATATGAAATCTCTCACGATTTCAAACGCAGCTCACTGCATCTCCGAATTTCTGTTCACTGACCCTTTCTTCTATAATCATTTTACGTGTAATCTTAAGCCAGTGAACAGAAGTTTGGATACTTATTACCTGACTATATTATTCTTGTAAAGGAAATGTCGAAACGTTTCTGGATTTTTAGTCCCACATGGAATCTTCTTCGATTATGGAAAAATCAGAAATGGATCACTAGCAGTACAAGTGAGAATTACAACATCAGAATGTTTCACTGGAAAGTGTCAATAGAATAAAAAGGCTGTTCTCAATGGTTGGATTGATATGCAGCTAACGATCTCCTCGACAATATGAAATCTCACATGATTTCAAGATTCAAACGCAGCTTACTGCATCTCCGGATTTCTATTCACTGACCCTTCCTTCTATAATCATTTTACATGGAATCTTAAGCCTGTGAACAGAAGTTTGGACATATGCTATGCTACTGCGTCATTCTTGTAAGAGAAATATCAAGATGTTTCTGCATTGTGTCGCATGGTTTTTAACCCCAGATAGAATCTACTTCGATCATGGAAAAATCAGAATTGGATCATTGGTAGTACATAAGTGAGAATCGCAACATCAGGATGTTCCACTGGGAAGTATCAATAGAAGAACAAGACTATTTAAAATGGTTGCATTGATACGTAATTAACAATCTTTTCTATAACATCAAATCTTTCAGGAATTCAAGATTCTATTACCTAAACACAGTACTAACTACTCTTAATTCTTGGATCACCTGATTTACGATCAATCATAATGTTTCATGATTTTACAGTCATGATATTTTACGATTGACAGCCTACTATCTTATTACACGAGCGAACGGTTATGGACTGAGAAAAATCAGAAAGAAGGAAGTTCTGCATAGCATTTGTCGAAACGTCACCGGTGTCGATCCCGTTTCGACATCCTGCGCGCATTAATATGGTTTGCGCCGAAACATGTAATCGCGCCGCGTGCGAGCGGTGAAAGACACAGAAGAAGGGAAACAGGGCAGAACGAGTGTTCCACGCGAACTTCAAATGTATCTATCCCGAGGGTTCGGCTTTCACGATCCGGTGAAAGAACCCGATGACATTCCTTGAGCAAATAAGGGGCTAATAACAACATTTAGAGCGTCGCGTGTTCGGCTGGCCCGGCCGGAACTCGACCATTATTCAGCCTGGCCAGCAATCACGTAATACGTGTACAAGTCCAAGAAGTTTCAATTCCACCGATCGGAATTGTTCACCTGAAATCGAGTCGATATTACTACCAAATCAATTTCAATTCCTACAGCATTGAGCAATCATAAAACATTTGCGAAATGCTCTTCCGTATTAAATATTAAATCACCTAAATCTTGTTAAATAATTGAAATAGACATTGAAATTTGATAGAGGACAATTGAGAGGCAATAGCTAGATCAATTGTAAGTAAAATTTCTGGGTGAAAGAGGGTAATCCGTTTTGCCAGAGCGATGTATGGTACAGCATGTCCTCTCAAATAAAAACTGTGTTCAAAATCGAGCAAGCACGTAATAGGTGATACCACCATATAGTCACATTTAATACGTTATTATCGTATCTAAACTTTTTACGTTCTTATTCAATGTGTGAATCAAATTATAAATAAACTCGTTTCTCTTAACATTCTTTTCCCCATCCGCTATACAATTACTGGATATGATTTATGCCGTATGAATATCATCTAACAATTTTAGGAAAATATTTTCCTATTCGAAGGAAACGATATTTATTTATATTGTTATACATTATCTGTAGACTTTAGCCGCGAGTATTATGTTACCTTCACGTGATGTGAACGCACTTTACCCCAACTGAATATCTAATTTGCATTCATATTCAACAGCAAATGGAAAAATTGCGATACGGCTATTTGCGTACAACTTTTCATCGATCAAATTACTGCTGGAAGATTACTGCTGTATTTACTTTCGAGAATATATTTCTTTTTTACACGATAGTTATAACCCCGGAATGATGGACCCTTATTCCCAATCAATTGGGGAAAACGAATTAAATCATATTGGCCAGATGCCCTCTCATTGTAAATATGTTTCAGTTTGTATCGAAATGACACCAGAAAATCTTATGCAAAATTTCAAAAAACATTCTCAATAAAGTCAAATAAAAATTAAAGCTAATAATTATAAAATATGTAAAATTAATAATTCTGCATTACATTTTACTTTGAATAAAGTAAATCAACTATTGGATTGTGACCACTTGTTCAAAGTAATTAATAATATCAAAAATAGATTCTGTAAATTAGCATTTCGATAATTAATCACCTGCAGAAACTTGCAAATCATTTGAAAAATAACAAAAGTAATAAATCATCAATTCTAGATAAAATAATGTGTAACATCGTGAAACGTGAAAGCGATGGAAAACAAATAGCAAACGATTGTGGCGATAGGCTAACTGTTTTTGCAAAACATGTCTCTTTTGTTAGCTTGCGTAACAATCACGCGGCAAAAGCAGCCGTCGGGCAAGAAAATAGCCCGTGCCGTCGATTATTTTTAACAAACTGCAATTATTTTACCTCGTGACACTCGTCGAAATTGTTTCGAACAATATTTATAGTTTCTTTTCAAAGAGAAAACACTTCTTCGCTATTATCGTTTCTTCGCACAAGAAACGACATCCGACGGATCGGCAATATAGAAAATATCTCAAGATTATAATTAAATATTAATATCATTCACTCATATTAATAGAAACAGAATTATAAACCAATGTAACCTGTCAAATTATCAATGCACTCATTACTAATATTCATAGAATCAAATTTACCGAATACTTCTTATAGAAATATTGATAACAGAAAGAAATTAATTACTTTACTTTCTGTCATTCATAGAAATTATTTCGGGAAAATTAAATAATGGAATAGTTCTTTTTTATGAAAGCTAGATTACTTGGTTACCGATGTTTGCTATAATAAGGATCGACGCCCGACGGATCAGTGTTTCAGATAGAAAATGCCTCAACATTGTAATTGAACGTCAACATAATTAAGTCATATTAATAGAATCGAGCTCGCATTAATATTTATAATGCAACAAAATGAATTTAATAAATGTACTCGGTTTCTCTCGCTCTCGTTGAGAATTAAATGTGGAAATGAAGTAGGCAGCGGTAAAATGAAAAGGCTACAAGGAAATTAGTTCCCAAACTATTTTGCAACGAAAGTAGGTAGGTATTTCTTGAAGGAAGATAACCGCGAGTTCATTATTCCCTCGCCGATTAAAGTAGCTTGATATTTGCAATTCAAAGCTGCGGTTCGATCAATTAAACACACATACACACTGTAATCCTGTATTCAGGCCGACAATAGAATCATTTTTCATAATTTTGTATGCCCATCCACAATTAAAATGCCCTCATAAATAATTGAAACGAAATTGCACGCGAGTCGGGGAACATGAATACTGCAGATTCATTGTGCCATGCCGACGTGTTTCTTTTCCAGGAAAAGAAAAGTCTACGAAATTTTAGACAGTAATTTACAATCGGATTAAAGAAATTCACATTATATCTTTAGGTCGTTCGGTAATAAAAGAGACGAGACGATTGGAAAGTGTGTACCACATTAAAATTTTGTTCTTTTTTAATTACATCACGGGTAGCTGTTTTAATTGACTTCGGAGCAAAGAAATCCATTAAAAACTGACTTAATAACCCCGTCACGAGACGTTGCCTTAACTAAATGATCACGAAGCGTGGAAGCACATATCGTTGGCAAATTTCGCCGGTATAAATAAAAGAAATTCAAAAGCTCAATATTTTACTTCAATAAGAGAATCTTTTGACAATGAGATTCTCGAAAAATACTGAGACCTGAAATCTAGAAATTGCAATCATTTGATCATCTCTTGATTAAAACCTATGAAACGCAAATTTCCATAAAACTAATTAGAAATTTCATTAAAAATTTTCAAACTGTTTCACATACCTCTAGAATCCATGATAGCCCTTACCACCTCAAACTCCAGCAACTGCCTTATGCCTGTAACAATTAAAACCCATAATTATGCGTTTAATATGAAGATTGCTGGTAACGATTAAGTTTTTACGTCGACAAAAACTATAAAACATAAACGCGATAAAAGCTGAATAAGAGGGTGAACGTGTGGCTAAACAAAGCAGGAAGGAATGAAACACGGTAGACTAACTTTTCGATTCGGTTTTTTCTCGCTCGTTTGCCGCAGAAGGTATCTCTAATTCTTATCTGATTACAAGTGTTATAACAGAGGTATGAGACTAATTTAATTTGGACATATTACCCGAAAGATTTGATAGCCAGATAACGAGACCTCGTCTAATTAAATCTACACGTGAAAATTCAGAAATATTTTAGTAACACGCGTATACAATGTTCTCATTTATTTATTCACAGGTTTTTAATTTAATTTAAAATTTTAATTCCACGGTTTATATTAGCGTGACACGTTGTAAAACACTTTACGAAGTTTAGGAAGCCCCCGAGTTAACGGTGAATCGCGAATGAGTTTAATGCACGTCGCACTTTTCACGACTTTAAATAACCTTTCAAAGGTGAAACAGGAGAATACCTCTGCACTGTCTCGGCCCGACGTCGGCCAGGAGGAAACGAGAAAATCAAACAAACCGATCTCCGCCGGTTTGATCGCGCGCGAGTAATTTTCTAATTGCCGTCCGTTCGAACCGAAGAAAATAAATCAATCTGAGACGACGGACAGCGATGGAAATTAATTTATGTTAAACGGATTCATTAAATATACTTGAATACACGTTCTTATCATAACGAATAGAATGCGAGATAGATGCAGAGAACTGAAGAAACATTATTTCCGATGAAATAGTAAAGAATTATTCTATAAAATGCAAGACAGATTGCAAAGAAGTATTCGAGGTTGAAATTCAGATACTGGCACTTTGGTAGCCTGGCAAATAAAACGGGCAACTGGCAAGGAAGCCCGTAATGAAATTTGATTACCGTCTTGAAGCACCGCTCGGGAATACAAAGCACCTAATAATACGCAAACCAGCATCCTCTGCCAGCGTCTTAACAACTCTCAGTATTCTACAAGGATCGAACAACTAAAAGAGGCGAGAGTCACGAGTGCTATTAAGTTTCTTTATCCAAAACCAGATGAACCGTGTTCAGATCAATTACTATTACCGCTTGTTCACCTGAAAACATTTGCAGCGAGTCAATTTACATTACACAATAAACCAGCGGTACAATTAAAATACAAAGTGTGTATTATATCGTTTGTACTTAATAAAAAATTGAAAACTGAATGCTTTTGTTTCATACCACGAATTGCAATTTCTACATTTAAGATCTTATAATTAAAACTATCGATGAATGAATTATAAGGAATAATGTTTACCCAAAGACATTTGTACCGCGGAGAACTGGCAAAGTCCTGTTGAACTGGTATCGTGAAAAGGCATCCGATCGTTAGTTAAAGGGCAATCCGTTAAAGGTGCGGAGAGATGCGCAAAGCTGTAGGGATGGGAATCGTTCCCCACTGCGTGGTGCACAATGAACGAGGAGAAGAAGAAGAAGAACGAAACGCGAGGAGAGTCCGGAGGGTCCCGTGCCGGCAGATGAATCCTAAGCAATTTCTCGCTGGTCGGGCCTCTTTGATGCTTTGAACTCTCACCGCGCTAACCGATCCTCCTGGTAATCACGCGGCCCTCGCCACGCCCCGAAAAACACCTTCGATCCTCTCTCGCCTCTACCCATCCTACACCGATTCGCGTGCACCTTCTCTCTCTCTCTCTTTCTCTCTTTCTTTCTCGCTGTTCCTCTTTGATCGTTCGCTGCAACGCGTCCGCGTTCTTTTTTCTTTTATCTCTCGGCCCTCTATCCTTTGCTCATAGTCGGTGAAAAAAATCTCAGCAACACGTCGCACCGTCAATGTTTCCAAACTCCGGTCCAACCATTAGAAATACAAACAACCAGCTCGGATGCGAGACACGTTAACTAGTTTCAAATGTAAATATACGAAACAAGGTGAGACGGGATCAGCGACGGTTTTAGACTTTTCACGTTGACTGTACTCCTCATCTCCCGTCTTCTTCTCGTCTCCATCGTTTTCTCATGTTCTCGTCCTCGGTTTTCTTGGCCCTTCGGTTTTGTAAAGGACTCTTTCTAGCTGTGTTTCCACCGGCACCTCGTTGATACGTACACTTTCTGATATTCAAAAGGTCTGCGCGCGTGCAAGCCACCTGTTTCATGGGTTTTTCTGACCACCCGCCACGAGACCTTCTTTCTTTTCAACGCGCAGGATTGCAGGAAGTCTCGTGGCTCCTTTTTTACTCACACTCCTTTTCACTGTTCGGCTTCCGTTCCGACCCGTTATGTCTCTCGTTCTGTTTTGTCCGAAAGAAACGCGAGATGCTCGTCACAAGTGAATTTACAAATTCGGGCTGGATCGCCTTGTTCTTTATTTCTTTAACGAGGATCTCACAATGATTATCGCAGGGGGAGAGTGGGAGGGAATAAGGAAGAGGAAGAGGGATAAATTAAAGAGCCGATCGAGGTGGTAAGATACGATCTATGGAATCGGCGATCAAAAGCTTCGATTCAGATCCCACGGCTGCGATTACGGAGTCATGACCGGTAATGGAACTGAAATTTGATTACTTTCAATATTTTATGAGTTCCACTCGGTATCTGATAACGCCGTGAATCTCATGCGCATATGGAAGATGCAAAGAATGCGCGCATAAGTGATTTCTTTTTTCAGTTCGCAGGAAGAAGAAATCCAGAAGAGGAGATGTGGACAAAAAATTGAGGATGAACCAGAGCTGTTTAAACGAGGAACTGTAATCATTAATCAAGCTCCCCTAATAAGTAATTCATTAGGCTTCGACTAACTCAGTTAAGAGAGCTAGTCAGAGGGAAGGGCCGTGGCGAATCTGGCAAATAATTTCGGGAGAGACTTTCCTGGGTGTAAAATAAAGTGAAGAAGCAGTTCAACCCCCCGAGGCAACGAAGGAATAGGATCAAGGCTATGAACAAAGTAGAACCGAGGAGAAAACGAAAAATTCAGCAGGGACGAAACATGAGAAAAACGAGAGATAGAAAAGGAGAGAAAGAGAGAAGAGAGGAGGCAAGAACGGGGAACGAAGGAGGTGTATGGGAGTGAAGGTGGTAAAAGGAGGAGAAAGGGTGCTCCTAATTCGTAGTTCGGGGCGGGGTTTTTTGTCGATAGAGAGAGAGTCTTAGGGGTTGGCCTCGGGGTGAGACGGAGAGGTCAGACACCGAAACGAGCCGAGGTATAAATTGGTTTGTTTGCCGCGGAGATAAAAGGGGCCGCTAAATGTTATCTTTAAGGTGTCGGATCAACGCAAATGTGGCTGAGTTACTCGTAATTATAGTATACACGGGACGAGGGACCCTCGCCTCTACCTGCCGGCCGGTTCTCCCATCTCTCTTTCTCCTTTTCCTCGGGGTGCCTGCCATTGGCGTAACTATCAATCCGATCTACCGATCGGAGATATTATTGTCCTCGAGCCGACAAAGGCTTGTTTGGTTAGACGGCTGGTCCGATCCATAGATCACCGACATACGATATTCTTAAATGAAAAATGCCGATTAAAAACAGCGATTTCGAAAGATCCTTCGCGCTTCTCGGTATCGTGCTTCGAATGAAACATGACTTACTTTTAAGACAATCCGCAGCTTGTAAGTTTGAGGGAAAATTCGTAATTCCCTGCGTGTTACGCCAATGGGGCTGGTTTTTATCTCGGTTTCCAACAAGACGGTGGAACTTGAAACGGCCGCGCGTACAGTGGATCCGACATTATGATACAAAATAATAATTCATAAATTATACGCGGCATAACCGCTTAGAGGTATCATTGTATGAACACCAGTCAGCTGTATATGCGATTTCTCAGATTTATCAATAAACGAGTATGCGAGACCATTTAGAAAATACCGCGCGATTATATTCATCTTTAATTAAGATACCTCAAATCATTCTTTTTCGAAGTTTAAAATCAATAATTATTTTTCAACGAAATGATAATATTTTCCTGTATCATTAATCTCATTTGCATACAAAATGTATGAAATGTGTTTCAACTTGTATGAAAATAAATAATTTATTTGAACATTGTTACCGCTTTATAAATTATCTGTCGTCGGCATGTTGGATACTGAACGTTCAGGTTATGTTTGGTTAGGTTTAAGAAGCGTCGCAGTCATTCTGCTCCGCGTGGAACAACGATAACAGTGTAAATCGTGTGACACAGAAACAATTAACACTGAAATTGTTAAGAAACATGGGGAACGAGGAAATAGAAGCAACAAAACCTGAGTGCAGCTTCAAGTTTCATGAGTTCACTGCGAACGTCGGTGACTTGTCGATCGCATGTCACGCGATTAAAATGGATAACTGTCTTTACGTGTGGATCGGTAGCAAAGAGAACGCGATGAATGATCTGTCATTCGCGATTGGATCGTCGTACGAGAAGGAGCCGTTGACAACGAAAATTATGGGGCCAGTCGCTAATGATTTCTCGAGTAATTTAGCGAAAAGGCTCTCGAAGAAGTTATCGATAGCTGTTTACGTCAGTTTCAACGTACAGGTTGACAACCTTTCCCTGCCTGGCATCGAGAGAAGACTAAGGGATGAATTTAATTCCCACCCTGAAATTTTCTGATCAAATTCATTGGAGATATCGTCTAATGCCTTAAGAATATGATTGTCAGTTTACATATTTTGTATCGAACTTAATTATACCCTCATTTTTGTAATAAACACACGAATGTTCATCTTATTAAAATAAAATCGAATATTCAGTAATTAAATCGTTGGTTATATTAATTTGTTAGAATCGAATTGCATGCACCTTATTGTAATATAAATCAAGATATATCAATAAATAATAACAGTAAATTAAGTAAAATCTGTCGTTTCGTGAGACTAGCTATACGTCGGATATCCGAATACGCTTCGTAACATTTCGAATCATTCTCAGGATATGTTAAGGAACGCGAGATGAATTAAAAACAAGGTTTTTACTTACGTTAAATCCTGTTCTTACTTGAATGAATCACTAAACAATCGAAATATTCTAACTAACAATTGCACTTGTCGCTTCGAACTGTCCTTACACTTTCGTAATGGCAGCCAATCTAAATTCTCTGAATTCGAAAGTCGGATAAGCAACATAATAAATTTTGCAATTATTGAATTCTCAACTAAAAATACATATAAGATGTAAATTAATTGGCAATCTTCTTCAGAAAATAAAATTAAAATTATTGTTAATGCTCGTTTGTTATATTCGAAACATAAATTTTATTTCAAACGTTTTACGGCACGAGGTTGGCAGCCTGTATTGGTGTCATGGCGGTCGCGGGAGAACGGGAAGAAGATGCGTTCATAAGGTAATGCAAATAAAATATTTGTTACAGTAATAAGATTCGAAATAACTAGATATTGTTATGAATTGGAATTATATGTAATAAGTAATTAGTTATAAATCATTTATTAATGAGAATTGAGCCAATACATTTTAAATTATTGAAAGCTCGCGACACTCTATTTAAAACATAGAAATCCAAAGTTGCATCGTAGTTTTGCGCTTGGAATAACTTACAAAGTCTATTTTTCTCAAGTAGTAGCTTTGAAATATAATTTTTCCAAATAGTATTTCTTATAAATTAATTTCTGGTTGAATATTGAATATCTATTCGGTGGTTGGAGGCAGCACTAGTATGGAGAATTCGAAAAACCCGCGTGAGTACTCGTTTCATCTCTGATATACAAGCGCCAATGATTGTTAGAAGCACGTGGTAAATACGCATTGATTTCAACCTGCATCCGCGACAGATTTTCGGTTTCGGAAATATGTTTTCGCAAAAAGTGACAGCGTTTATTAAACGCAAAGAGAGTTACGCTCGAAAATTATCTTTTTACGAGATTGGCAAGGTACGTAAATAACCTGTAGTTGAAATATCTCCGATAATTCTTTTTGGTTGTGAAACATCACATCTTCTAACTCATTTTTTTCTGATACTACTGTGCCCTATTGTATAAATCTTTTTAATTATGCTCGTTCATTTATTTTTAACAATAATCAAGTGACACACGATGATATTTAAGAAATTACTGTAATTAAACAAATGAAAGTTTATTTATTGTTTCATCTTGGCATTTTTACAAATCTGTTGATGAATCTTGTTCAGGAACCGAATGACAATGAGTACAAGAGGGTCATCGACGTTCTGTGCAAATTCCTGATGATTCCAGACTCTGCAGAAGATGTTGCTGAGTGTTTCTTGGACATACTAGACGTACTAGTTATTAGAAGTATTTCAGTGGTTGAAACCTGTACCAGTGATGCGCTTCATAGATTAAGTTCTGTTATTCTGGGGAAGCTGCTTCGTGTAGATTCAAATCTGTTAGTGTATGTTCAACGGTACTTTGACAAAAATCCAGCACCGTTTGAGTCTGTAGAAATCGATAATTCTCCAGAGAAAAGATGTAGGATAGAAGAGACAGAAGTATCTGATTATGAATTAGTTGCTTCTTGTTACAATATTCTCTGCTGCGCACCGGCACACTTCAAGCGTAAATGGAACTGGTCCAAGTTCTATCGGTATTTGACTCATGAAGATGAAGGTGTTAGATGGATAGCAATAAATTGTCTTGCTATTGTATTAGATATGTCAGAATCTTGTTACTTGTCGCACATCAATAACTTTGCTAAGAAGCATAATGAATTTTCTCTTGAATATAAGAAAAATCATCGAAACATTGTAACATCTGAAGATACAATAGATTTAGACGTAATACTTGATGAACCTTTAGTAGTATCCATTGGAGGAATCTTGCTCCCTGTTTCTCAAGGATCTACACTTAAAACAGAATTAAAATTAGTGCCTGTTCCATCGACGCAACGTAATTTACAGAATCTTGCATTAGCAGTATCTTCTAATAAATGTGTCTGCCTGCAAGGTACAGTTGGTTCAGGGAAAACTGCTCTAGTAGAATTCTTAGCACAAGCAACTGGCCGTGATTCTTGGAACTTTGCGAGAGTCCAATTGGGCGATCAAACGGATTCGAAAATGTTGCTGGGAATGTACAGATGTACCAATATCCCTGGAGAATTTATATGGGAACCTGGTATACTGACAGAGGCCGTGCAATCTGGGAAGTGGCTACTGCTCGAGGACATCGACTGCGCCGCAACAGACGTCGTTAGCGTTGTTAGGCAACTCGCAGAAAGTAAAACATTGTCAGTACCTGGATACAGAGATTCTGTACAAGCGAGAACTGGGTTTCAATTGTTCGTTACCAGAAGATTAACGCCTGGTTCGCAAACTTCACAAATATCGTTGCAAAAGGAATGGTTCTGTGTCAATGTAGAATCATTGTCGAAGGATGAGCTTGTAACAATTGTTCAAACCATGTTCCCGGTTTTGAACACAGTAGCGACGAGACTCGTCGATGTTTATTTGTTGTTCGCCGTTGCGAGACATGAGGAGGGGTTGGAGGGTATCGTAAAGAATGCTAGATTAATTTCTACGCGGGATTTGATCAAATGGTGCTCGAGAGCAGTCATCGATTTCGATGTATCCTCGCCTGACTCTGCGCTGAAGATATTTCAAGATGCTCTTGACATATTTTGCTGTTCTGTTCCTAATTCGATTGGACGATCGAGTCTGGCGGTTGCCGTAGCGCATAAGTTGGGTATCGTAAAAACGAAAGCGGAATATTTTTGCAATGTACATAAGCCAACTATAAATGTTCACAAGCAATGCCTGATTATTGGCAGAACGAACTTGAGAGTGAAGAAAGCGGATCGAGTTAAATTAGAATCGAATGAAACAAACTTCTCTTACACGAGACCGTCTGTATGTCTTTTAGAAAGGATAGCAAGCTGCGTGATTCAGAAGGAGCCAGTTCTTCTTGTGGGAGAAACTGGTACAGGGAAAACTAGTTGCGTGCAGTATCTTGCACGGATAACAGGTCACAAGTTAATTGTAATAAATATGAACCAACAGAGCGAGAGCACAGACTTGTTAGGTGGTTATAAGCCAGTAGATTTAAAATTGTTAATTCGACCAATTCGGGAAGAATTCGAAATTCTATTCAGATCGTACTTTGAAATTAAACCGAATCAGAAGTTTTTGAGCCACCTTGCGCGTTGTTACGAAGACAGAAAATGGAAGATGCTGACCTCGTTGATGATACATAGCTCTAACGCTGCTTTGAAGAGACTTCAGGCATCTTTAAAGAGTCAGAGGGAAATAGAAATGTTCAAGAAGTGGCAGAAGATAATGCAGAAGCTGGAGAAACTACAGACTCAAGTACAAAGCCAATATTCGCTGGCATTTTCGTTCGTCGAAGGTAGTTTAGTGAAAGCATTGAAAAATGGGGATTGGGTTCTACTGGATGAAATTAATTTGGCTACCGCGGAGACGCTGGAATGCCTTTCTGGTTTACTGGAAGGATCCTGTGGATCCTTATCTTTGCTAGAGCGAGGAGATAAGGAACCGATCAAAAGGCACGAAGATTTCGCCATTTTCGCTTGCATGAATCCTGCGACTGATATTGGGAAAAGGGATCTTCCTGTGGGTCTCAGAAACAGATTTACAGAATTCTTTGTCGATGAATTAACAGAGAAATTAGACTTGCAATTATTAGTAAATTCGTATCTGAAGGATTTGAATCTACCGTCAGAGAAAACTGCTGCTATTGTTAAGTTTTATTTGAATGTAAGAAAGGAAACAGAGACTAGTCTTTTAGATGGTACTGGTCACAAGCCGCATTACAGTTTAAGAACTCTTTGTCGTGCTTTGAGTGTATCTGCTAAGAATCCTTGCGCGAATGCATTAAGATCCTTGTATGAGGCATTTTGTCTCAGCTTCTTAACGCAATTAGATAGCAATTCATATCCATTAGTTCAAAGAATGATAGTGAAAGCTATCTTAGGGGAGAAGTCCGCGAGTGCTATAATCAGCTCTCCAATTCCAAGGCCACGTGGTCGCGACAGTTTTATCTGTTTTGAGGGATACTGGATACCTAAGGGTGATCTCGAACCACAGGTACCTGAAGATTACATCCTCACAGAAACTGTGAGACAGAATTTAAAGGATTTGGTGCGAGTGGTATCCATTGGAAAAATGCCAGTATTATTACAAGGCGACACATCGGTTGGCAAAACTAGTTTAATAACGTACTTAGCAAAGGCTTCTGGCCATGCCTGCGTTAGAATTAACAATCACGAACACACGGACTTGCAAGAATACGTTGGGACTTACGTAGCTGATTCTACGGGGAAATTAATTTTCAAGGAGGGAGTTCTGGTGGATGCTATGAGAAAAGGACACTGGATAATCTTGGACGAATTAAATCTAGCACCCAGCGACGTCTTAGAAGCTCTTAACAGAGTCTTGGACGATAACAGAGAACTGTTCATTCCTGAAACTCAACAGGTTGTTAAGGCTCATGAGAACTTTATGCTCTTCGCTACTCAAAATCCTCCGGGCTTGTACGGTGGAAGGAAGGTTCTTTCACGCGCGTTTAGAAACAGATTCGTCGAGCTTCATTTCGATGAGATACCACCAAAAGAATTGCAGGTGATATTACAAAAGAGATGTAAAATGCCTGAGACGTATTGCAAGCAAGTGATCAACGTGATGACAGAGCTTCAATTACGGAGGAAGAGTACCGCGACTTTTGCTGGGAAGAAGGGATTCATAACTCTCAGGGATCTATTCCGCTGGGCTGAGAGATATCATCTTGCGCCAGATACTGGGACCAGTTTGTACGATTGGAGCCAACATTTAGCAGACGAAGGATATCTGGTTCTCTCTTCGAAGGTTCGTCATCAAGAAGAGTGTTCAGAAATAATTCAAGTTCTGAAGAAACATTTGAAGAAAGACGTAGACCCGGAAGCTTTGTTCTCGCTTTCTGGGAAAACATCGACGGTGACGAAACCGATTCTGGAGTCACTCCTGTGTCGGCAAATTCCAGCATTCGAGCATTTGGTTTGGACATTCCCAATGCGTAAGATGGCTGTGCTTCTCTCGAAGGCTTGCGATTTTAAGGAACCTGTGTTGCTCATTGGTGAAACTGGAGGAGGGAAGACTACGGTTTGCCAACTTTTAGCTGCGATCAGGGGTCAGCGACTGAGTATCGTTAATTGTCACATGCACACGGAGGCTTCGGATTTTCTTGGGAGTCTTCGCCCAGTCAGAGAACATCAGAGCCAGAAATTGTTCGAATGGGTCGATGGTCCGTTGGTGAATGCTATGAGAGATGGTGGGTTCTTCGTGGTCGATGAGATCTCATTGGCTGATGACAGCGTGTTGGAGAGATTAAATTCTCTTCTAGGTAATTTTCTAGGATAATTCAAATCATTAAGATAGAAATTGAAACATTTAAAATCTCATCTATTTCTTTCTAGAACCTGAACGCAAGCTTTTAATTGCTGAGAAACAATCGGACGAGGAGAACGAGACGGTCACAGCCCATGAAAATTTTATTTTCGTTGGTACGATGAATCCTGGCGGTGATTACGGGAAGAAAGAACTTTCGCCAGCTCTCAGGAACAGATTTACTGAAATTTGGTGCGAGGGTTGCGTCTCGTCGGATGATTTGAAATCGATCATGATGCACAATCTACGCGACGACTTGAAGGAAACTTTTTCAACGGCGATAATACAGTTCATCGAATGGTTGAAAACTACAGAGATGGGAAAGAAGCTTGTTGTTAGTGTCAGAGATATTTTAACATGGGTGAACTTCGTCAATTGTTGCGAGAATTTGGAAATAGGAGAGGCCTTCTTTCATGGAGCAGCGCTGAGTTATATAGATGGACTCGGTTCTGGTTTGACTGCCGCCGAAAATACGAGGAAGTTGAAAGATTTTAAAGAATCGGCGTTGAAGTTCATCGAACAAGAAATACAAAGTACACTGAAGTCTAAACTTACAATGAATCGCAATGAACTCGATGTAGAAAATCGTGATGGGAAATTCGGTATCTCTCCGTTTTATATAAGAAGAGGTAATGAAAGTATCCCGAGCAATATTGGATTTGCTTTCAACAATCCGACGACTAGATCAAACACTCTGAAAGTTTTACGCGCTTTACAATTGAAGAAACCAATTTTACTGGAGGGCAGTCCTGGAGTTGGGAAAACTAGTCTGGTTTCTGCTCTTGCCAAAGCATCTGGGCATCGTCTTCTTCGGCTGAATCTCAGCGGTCAAACGGACATCTCTGATTTATTTGGAGCCGATTTACCTGTTGAAGGAGGTAAACCTGGTGAATTTTCTTGGAGGGATGGTCCTTTCTTACGAGCTCTGAAGAACGGAGACTGGATTCTTCTCGATGAGTTGAATCTCGCGTCGCAGTCGGTTCTCGAAGGGTTGAACGCCTGTCTCGATCACAGGGGCGAAGTCTATATACCGGAGTTAGGGATGTCTTTCGTTGTGAAACCAGGGACTCGGTTATTCGGTTGCCAGAACCCTCTTCGTCAAGGTGGAGGCAGGAGAGGACTTCCAAAATCATTTCTCAATCGTTTAACTCAGGTTAGCAAGAATTTAATTAAGTATAACAACTTTCGAATATATGGTCACTTTTCCTAGCCAGAGTCTTATTGATATCTTTATTTTTTTGTATCAGGTTTTCGTCGATACGCTCGAGAAGGTTGATTTGAAATGCATCTTGAAAATGCAGTTCACTGAATTACCCGAAGAGCTAATCGATAAGATGATTCAGTTTAACGAAGAACTGAGTTCTCAAGTCGGGACTACTTGGGGTCACTCAGGTTCACCTTGGGAGATGAACTTAAGAGATCTTACTAGATGGTGTGAAATCACGATCGCTAATTTCAAACGTGATCCGAGAAAGACATTCAATATCGGAAACGGTGCTCAACTGATTTACGTGGATCGCATGAGGACGATCCAAGATAAAAACAATGTAAGCTGCGTTTTAATTACTTCTGATCCTCGTTTTATGCGATTTTTAATTAAAGTCACGATGTTGAAGTCACGCAGTTCCTATTAACAGGATGTATTCAGAGTTCTGCTATTCAGTATTTTCTTTTAATCGGTACGCTTTCACCGTGTAAAAAGAGGGTCAGGTATAACTTAAAAAATATGATCTTGTAAAATATAATTTTCTGAAAGTGTCAAAATATTTTTAGTGCTCGATCAAGCATTTTCTATTTATCTTACAAACTTTATTACATTATAAATTACAGGTGAAAGAGATATACGATAGGATTTTTGGACAGTCCGATCGATTGCCAGAGGCTGAGTTCTCGATGCATCTAACAAAAGAGAGGGTCTTTTTGGGGGATGAAATATTGGGCCGCAGCGACTTTGCGGTCTACGGGAACGATGATTTGTTATTCCTGCGAGGGCAGAAAACTGTCCTCAAGGGGCTTGCGCAGTGCGTGAACATGAACTGGATGACTATCCTCGTAAGTGTCTTTGAAACTAATCTTTTAAAAGACGAACGAAAACCTAGTGTTACGCTCGTTATTAATTCATTGCATCGATTATGATGATAGATTGGAGGTGCAGGGACTGGAAAGAGCAGCCTCGTTCATCTCCTCGCAAACTTGGCCGGCCAGAAACTGAAGTCGATCGTCATCAATTCTGCTACGGATACCACGGAGATTCTCGGTGGCTTCGAACAGGTAAGTGAATTTTTATTTGCTATTTAAATGATCGATTATATTTCACTGGCTTTGCAATTTTTTTATCGTGATTGATAAAAAATGATTTTCAAAAAAGTAATTTTTAACAGAAATGTATCTTAAGACAAAATTTCCGGTGTTAAAGATTTTTATATAACGACATTTTCAAAGAGAGTCTCGTAAGTTCTTGTGTTATAAGAGGAGCTGTGATCTATGGGTTCATATATGAAAGCAATATTCCTCTTTTATGTTCTAAAGGGAGTACTCGCGTTATAAGTCGGTAAGCGAGCCCCTCGAGGCCTGATAACCGCGCTACGGAATAATGAGAGTTCTTTTGTACCGGACTAAAATAACATTAAAAGAGTTTCTAACTTTCAATTTGTTTTCCCGTTCAAATCTTGCGAGCTTCAAATGAAAACAATTAATTGTTAAGTAGAGAAAGTAAAATTGAATACGTTCGGTGTTCGATTGAAATTGGGACTAGGGGATTGCTCCTGTCAAAGATAATCTATCTTTATTTACACATTCAATAACATCGATCTCATAGTTTTATAAACAAAATTACGCTCGTATAATGTTCAGCAGATAGAAATATTGCAATCAATCTGTCGGACGATCCTCTCGTTACATCTGCCAGGCACCGTTTATTCGATCAACTTAAATTTATTCTCTTAAATTATTCTACCCTTTTTTGTCTGGCTAACATTCACGTTTTTAACGAATTTGAATTTCGTAAGCTTACTCTTCGTTCCCCTACGAAAGTCTTTCAGGAGAAATTGACATTGTTTCGGGGATATTCCGGACTTCAGTTTTAATTAGACTCTTTTAGTCAATCATCTAATGAATCGCACAACAAATTAAATAAATAGTATTAAGATAGAATTAAGAGAAATCTCCTGATACTGGATTTAATTTTATGGGAAATCTGAGTTTTATCAAAACCTGTTATCCGGGAAAGTAAAGGGAATTGGATCGAAGCTATAATCCAGATAAAAGTTCTTATCGATAGATTCGGTACGCTTGAAAAGATTTATGAATCGGATTGTATATAAGTACGAGAACTTGGGGTAATCGTGGAAATTGGCTGCAACGTCGGCGAAACGGTATTTCGATCCATATACCGCGGGTACAGCTTATATCCGAGGGCCTCGACCAATATTAGTAAACGTTCGAGTTATTGCAGTTCGCATTCGGAGATCGAGTCTATGGATATCCCGCGTGTCCCGGTAATTACGCGAATTCTGCTTCAAGTACGATCCATTTGCGAAACGTCTTCAAATACCGTGAATCGCTCGTTCAATTAATATCACGTACGGAAACCGAGATAATGAACAAGCTGAATCGGATATGTACGAAATAATCGTGACAGAGTCCGGAAATCCCCAAAGTTTTGCGTAGAAAATATATCTGTATAATTTATTTACACTTACATATACAGGGTGGGTAGTGAGATCCAAGTTAAATTTTCGTTTTCAATGGATGAGAAGTAGATCAATTTATTTGTAAATGAAAGCTCGAGCGTTAACTTTCTTCCTTACTGCTACCTCTAGTGTACAAACATCGTAAAACTCTTATCGGTAAATTATTAATTAACATTCAACGTTCAATGCACAGTTGTACAATAAATGTAATTAGGTGTTATTAATGAGACATTCAGTGAACCCGATGAAGCAATAGAATTACACCCTGTATACGTATAATCGTTTTCGTACAATATGCAATTGTATAATAAGTGTATAATAACGGGTAATAGTAAACGATACAATACGTTAGTACAATAATAATCATGATAATAATAATAGTAATCGAGGCGAAAAGCTCGATCGGTTTGAGTCCCCATTTTATAGTGGAAATCTCATATTCTCGATGGTGCACACTATCTAATCGTACCCTCCTAAGTCGCGTTGATTAACTGCTAATTGGTGCGTCTAACGTTGTTTCGATTCACAATTAAAGGAACTATGTTCTTCGATGAGTTCTGCACGATCTACGGAATTTAATGGATTTTCTACCGTCTCGTTTCCCGTGTACCTTCTCGTTCTTCTAAATAGAGTCCTCTAAAAAAGCGAGTCTTATATGGAGTGCTTAATGCTTTACTCTAACCAGGCATGGCCAGTTACCATTATTAATTGAGAAATTTATATTGGACGTAAATCTTTCGTCGTGTAATTTCTTGACAAATAGTTCATACATATAATATCTAACACATGAAAAATCAGTGGCGTTGTTAAGTTAATCACTGTAACTATTGAGAATTAATCTAGCTATAATGGAATGTTTAGTAATTGGTCATGCCTGTTCTAAACACGTATTTCTTTTTGTAATTTGGCAAGTTTCGAAGTTTGGACGGTTCTCCTTAGAACCTTTTTTTGGGGAGTAAAGCTTCTTCTTCTTTCGTTGATAAATCTGTTTCACTGAAAATACAATTCCTGACTGGAAAGTGAACGTTCAATTCTCTTTTGTTTTATTAAGTAATGGAGTAGGAGCGTCTCATTCGCTGGGTAAGTCGCTGCTAGTGGGGCTTACGTTCACTTTCGAGTCGATGAGTTTCGGTGGCGGCGGTAATAAAATGCTCGATCTTCTACTAATGTTTTCTTCGAACACGCTGGACGTGCTTTTCGATCTCGAAACCAATGTCCACGGGTCGGGCGGGGGCGGCGGCGGCACGATCATCGAGTCGTCCTACATGGTTTTATAATGCCGCGATTAATTACGATTAGTTAATCTTAAACAGAAATTTTAGAGGAGGACACCTTGGTTAATGACGCACACCGTGGAGGTTTTTGTCTTCTTGCATGCTGTTCGTGCTGCAAATTTTCGTGGCTTGTATCTGTCGTGATCGTGCAAGCAATTATTTTTAAATCGAAACAAGATGCAGTTCTCGGCTAAAGTGAATCGAAGTGGGAAATGCTCAAATGGATGCTTGAACATTTTTATTATATAATTTGTTTCTCTCAAGTGAACAGTAGAAAATACAAATATTGTTTAAAGCGAATCAATACAGATGCTTGAACATTATTATTATCAAAATTACTTGTTTGTCTGAAATAGCTTTTTTACATGAAAATTCCAACTTTCTAATCTACTTACAATCTAAAACTAGTGACTTATCATCAAAGATCTGCTCTATTAATACAGTCGTCGATCTCCTATAGCCAAGGTAAGGCTGAACGATAAACAGTTACGAATAGAAAACTTCTTTTCCGATGCTGCGTATGCATAAACGATGTGATTCAATATACGGGAAATGTGTATTATAAAATGTATAATAAACTGTACGTGATGCAGTATAAATATTGACTGAAATACGTGATGACAGAAGAAAGAATGAGGGAATGAAAGAAACACGTTTTCACCTGGGGCGGTGAGCGTGTCAACACTGTTTAAAGTTTCAAGCAAAGAGTCGCCGTGCTTCCATCACCATTGCGACCCCCTAGAACTACCACCAAGCAGTTTCGAGCCGCGGGCAAGCCATTCGTTTGGTAGCCAGCCAGCCAGCCAGCCATTCCGGAAACATAAAAGCAACCTAACTCATAACTAGACTGCGGATTCATGAGAAATTTGTGCAAGAAGCTTCTTAATGCGCACAGCTTATCAAATAATAATCGTAACGGTTTAACGGATAGTAAAATCATAGAAACAAGAGGACAGACCGTGTCCAATGAATGTTTATTAAATTCGTACTCCGTAAATTATAGAGAAAATATATAATACTTGGCCGAAGAAATCCATGCACGTTCCACTAGATTTAACGTGACACGTATCAGATATGAAAACAATATGTAAATGTAACTTGAAATTGCAAGGTACGAAAGCGCAAGCGAAAGAGAGATAAGAATCCCTGTGGGAGAAGTACCAATAAATGTTTGCCCGTGGGTGGCAACGGTGGTTTTAGAAGTGCAACGTCTG
The DNA here is from genome assembly GCA_004307685.1 of Ceratina australensis. NCBI lineage: Eukaryota > Metazoa > Arthropoda > Insecta > Hymenoptera > Apidae > Ceratina > Ceratina australensis. The sequence goes on from SHCU01000001.1 coordinate 175,497, forward strand.
TCAAGTCCGGGCAGACGTTCTGCTGTGCCAAGGGCGGTTCTGGGGGCGATGGAACCGCGTCGATAGGTTCTTGGTAGCGCGGTGGCTGCACGCTCTCCACGGGTATGCTTGGACCCAGAACCCAGCTGGCGATCACCTCGCAGCAGCCGCAAAAGAACTCGGACAGCCCTTGGCGTAGACCTCGGTGCAGGCTCAGGAAGAGCACCGGGTTCACAAATGCGTGAACGTACGCGATATGTAGAGTCACCTTCGATTTGAATCAACAGACTGATGTCACTCTATCTTAAAAGTTTTAATTTTATTTTTAATTTAAATTGACGTTAACATGAGATAACATTTGATCGGAGTACGATTGCAAAAACTGTTTTACAAAAGATCTTCGAAACGTTTTCTTTCGATTACCAAATAAAGTACACTCCTTCGTACCGTATGAACGGATACTCTCTGTCGAGAAATACAGAGAAATCTGGTCCAAAATGAAAAACTACACGCTCCTTTCACCGCATACAACGTCACGTTTCTCATAACGACGGCAGCTCCTTTTTCGCGTTTCGAGCAACGCGAGAATCCATTCACTAAACCCGGAAGTACCCCCGGCTACACACGATGCTTTCCGCGCACAATACCAATTCTAGCTTCACCTTTCTGATTCCCGTGACAAAAGCACTGCCGCGATTTCTTTGTTTGCCGTTTGCAGAAGATGAAATTAATTATCGTCACTCGCGGTGCCTTTGATACATACGAGCATCAGAAATCGTCTTCCTGTTTCCATAAATAGAACTCTGTCTTATTGTAATACAGTTTCATTTCAGATGAAACTGCAGACTATTTGATACGCGGAAGATAACGAAATGCTGCATGTGAAAGCGTCGTGCAGCGTGTTCGGTGACACCGTGAAACAGACTGCCCGAAGAAATTTGTTTTGACAAAACTAATTTCCATTTAAAATGGAGTTTAAATAAAAACTGATCGCGCGCGAGGATCCGCTGATAAGGGGGGCGAGTTTAACTCCGTTGAACGGCGCGCTCGCGATAAGCCCTAGGGAAATCGTTAAGCAGAGGAGTGTATCTCGCGAATTACCTCGTAACCGGTGGGATTCCCGATGATGGGATGATCCACCAACGTGACGAAGAACAGTGGTCCCCAAAAGATCCCGTACGCGGCCGTGATCACCAGAAACATCTTCACCCGCTGCACGCCCTCCCTCTCCATCCGTTTCAAGTAGTTCCTCATTTTCCGGTGCTCCTCCGCTGCCCCGGTCCTCTGAAGCAACGTCTGGCTTTTAGCAACGATTATCGATCCGAAATTATCACGGTATCTATCCCTTGTTTTTCTGACAATGAGATGAGGTGAAATGCCCTCGACTTTTGCGAGTAAAAGGAATAATCTATGGATCACATTTAGTTTGACTAACGATACGGTTTTTTTTTACAAGAGAGAAAATCATGTCATTATTTGTACAGAAGTTAAATAATTCTCTTGTCTTTCTCTATCTCTTATCGATTGGATTCTGATCGAGTTTGATGAGGTATGATACTCTATAGTTTGCGATTATCGTCGTTCGTTAGATCGTCTAGTTGAATAAAATTGTTCTCTTGATTGTTAAGTTTACCTTAGGCGTGCCACCGTTCGTGGATGCGGCGGAATTTTCAGGAACCGGGTTCGTTTGTTGACTACCCGTCGTATTCACGAGAATCGTTAGTAGCGCTACCTTTACCTAATAAAAAGATCAATCATTTTCAAAAGTACCCCTCTTAGGAATTTCAAAGCTTGTCTGTTTTCTATTCTGAAATTATTAATTCATGGATTAACTGTTCTCAAGCTACAAAGATTTCGAGCGCTACAAAATAGTTCTACGTCTATTCCGAGTAATTTGCACGCTATAGCAAAGGAATCGTAATAGAAATTGAAATTTTTATTTAATCATGCTCTACTAAACTTTTCGCTGGTATATTTTGAATGTGTATCTTTGTAACCGTGTCTAGAGATTCATCGAGATCAGTGTGCGAAGTTTCGTTTTATACGAGCCAGATACGCGTGATGAATGACAGGAAGTGAAAGAGAGAGGATGCACGTAGGCAGTGATACGAGCCGTGTGTAGTCAGACATCGTTCACGGGCAATGCATCAAACGCTGTACCACTTGCCTCTGCTCCTCGCAATATACTTTAGTAAATATTCCCAGCTGAAAAAACTGACGAGCCTTCTACGAATTACAGACGTTTCTGTTTACACGAACAACTTTTCATAAAATTTGTTCAACTTTTATATGATTTCGTACAATTCTAAACGCGAAAGAGAATTCCGCCCTCTTGCACTTCTCTCAAACAAATGACACAGGGTCGATCGAATTTTGAGGAACAACTTTTAATCAGACTTCTGACTCGAGTACTCGAAGGAAAATTTTACCATTTCTCTCTTGTATTTATTCGAAAAAAGAATGATACAGCGAAATAAGAGATAGTCATGCGTACAACTTCAACACTGTCGCTAAAGTGATTCAGTAGAAAAATGAATGGAATGAAACTGGTAATAGAATGTAATTAAGCATGCGAAGGGAGAGAGAGTGGTTCTACGTACAGCTTCGATGTTTGCCTTGGTGAGATCTTTGTGAAGTTTCCTCAGGTGCACCAAAGTGAGGCCGACGCAGATCATGTTTATAGCGATCCATAAAACATTTAATATGTAGTGTCGAAATGGGCCATGGACCAGGGGACAGCTCGGTGCATTATGGCCCGATTCGGTATTCGCAGCCAGGGCTCCACTCAAAAATGTTGGCCCCAGGTTAATCGTGATGCTCGCAAACCATATCATGAACGTTCCAAACAAAACACACTGAAAGGTATTATAAATGATGGTCAGTCGTATTCGGTTGAATAGCTTCAGATAAAAATTAGAGCAGGTAGATATACAGTTATGACATAATTATGCAAAACTATTGGGTGTAAGAAATGAAAGCTGATTGGAGTGCACGTGGGTGTCGATGGTGACAGTGATACGAGTAGGGTTGAAAGAGATTATAATGGGGACGTGACACGCATTGTTGGAACGATTGCGGTGTAAACTGTCCGCGTTGGAATGGGCCGGCGACGACGGGATTAAATCGCGACGCGTTGCGTTCATTCGATGGTCGCCCTTTTACCATTTGCCCCGGTTAACCCGTGGCACGACCATTAATCAAACTTTTAATTAATCCAACACCCGTTCAAACACCGAGTTTATAGGCTCGATCAATTCTTCCTAATTACCAGGCGGCGGTTTCAAGGTGTGTATGTACAACGACCTCAATGGGTTTCGGACCAGCTTTGTTAAGCTTAAAAAATGTGGTATATAAATAAAACGAAACAGCGATCATCGATAAAAACGCTTGATGGTGGATATTGGGATATTCGATACCTTTTTTCTCGGAATCTACTGCGTAGAAAATCCTGACAATTTGCATAAATGCATTACTATGTGAATAGAACGTACGAGGAGATTTTCGTTTAGATCTGAGAACGTTCAATTTTTGCGAAATTTTGAAGGGTAAATTTTTATGATTTTTTCAAATTGCTGTATCTCGGGATCTGATGTATAGAAAAATCTGAAACCCTGGGTAAATGTTTTACTATACGAGGAGAATATCTGAGCATACTTTCAACCCGATCGGTAGACCTTCAATTTTTTCGAAATTTTGAATCCTTTACGATTTTCACGAGTTTTTCTCACCTTTGTTTTCTCCGATCCTAATGGATAGAACTTGATGAAAAAATTCACAGTTGTAGTTATATACGAGTAGAATAAGCCTGCATATTTCCAAACCGAGCTCTCGATTATTTGTGTTAGAAAAAAATTCATTAGAAATTCATTGAGGTCATAAAAAATATGTCATCATATACATACAGTGATAAATAGCACTGTACATGATCGTTACATGTAGATGCACGTGGACGTATTAACTCCCCCAAGTTGAAACTAGTTAGTAGCTGCGGAAACTTTGGGGACTTGTGGCAAATCTCGAGTCTAACTCGAAACAGCAGTAAAGACGACCGTCTCCCGGTGAGAGCAATTGAACAAGTTTTCGTATCTTTATTAATTTTAACCAAAAATCCTCTGCTATCTGTGAGTCGATCGGCTCAAACGTGGAAACCGTCAGGAAAAGCTTTCACCTTTTTTTATTTTCATTTTCACTCGGCTCGTTTAACTCAATTAAGGACTTGAGTGGAGTGCTTTTGAGCCTGGTCTCAGGGTTCTTCGGATCGATAGCACAAGGAATTCAGAATGCCACTCGCGATTGAGCGGTAAAGTGGCACTCAAAAATAATTTATAGCGCGTTCCTACGATCAAAACGCGTGGAAACGAAAGGGTTCGCGTTCCAATTGCTTTCTACCAATAATACCGTTTTACATTGAAAGCATTTCCAAGTCGAAAAACCTGTGATATCAATTTAAAAAATGAGCCCAGATTTACATTCATCTTACTTCCCATTAGAATTGCGTTGAACTGTCAATCAACTTATTGCTAATAGATATCACATTTAATTTTGCACGAAGTCCGATGTAACACACGATCTAAGAAACCAGTTGTAAATCTTGTTACGGATTACCGGAATTCCCTTGTTCAGCAGAAGTTCCTTTCCATTATCAGACCGAACCCATTCCCACCACGAATTCCGTACCGTGGGATTCCGATCCTCTTTTATCGGCGAACAAATTGCTTCGTAATTAGAATGCTCCTGTTTTCGTTTGCCCGTTTCGTTGCGTTTTATTGGTTCTCCCTTTGTGCATTTTTGCACGCTGCTGTCGCTCGTAATTGCCATTCGGCTTGATTAAATCGATTTAATTGACCCACGCTTTTAATCAGCTTTACACGCTTCCGTGCTTTACAATTTTCCATATTATAAAAATGAAATACACCGCGAATTTTTATAAAAAATATCGCGGTTTTTATGCAAAGTCAAAGCATTTTTCTTAAGCGAGGAAGACGTAAGACAATGAATAAAAGAAGTTCGGACATGAAAATAATTTTGGGAATTGAAATGAAAGAAAGTGAACGTGCTTGCCTGAGGTGAGTCCATGAGTAAAGGAGCGGCCAGATCCGCTTCCTCGTCGGTCTCAGGGAAGATCGGGCTGTCGTTCAGCACCGTCGTCAACATGTTCACCGTCGAGACTGTCACCAACAGCAGAAACGCTGTCTCGACCAGGGAACACTTGGTCATCGGCTGACAGTTGAGTATGCTCGACCCTAGGGGTAATAAAATCGCTGCACGGGCGCAGTCCACCATCGCCTGGTGGAACAGCAACCCTTGCGACCATCTGAAAACCATCGTCCATACCTAATTCCATCTCATGTTCCATTGACGATTGAAAATTTCATCGATCCATTTCTTCGAATCAAATTATTAATTAACACTATGCTGTCCGCACGTCTAATCTACATTTTTTCGAGTTTCTCGTTTATTAATCTTATTCCCATGTCTCAATCCTGCCCCATATTTTCTCGAAATTATGAGAATATACACATATAAATAAGCACAAGATTTTTATTATTATCTATTTATTTATATTTTGTTGGATACTTAGTATTTATTGTAGCAACATAGAGCCACCGAACGTCATAGTGTTAATAGATTTTTAATTCATAATTCCAGAGTATTTCAATTGATATAAGAAAAGTCTTTGGTCAACACTTCTATTGAAATCGTGAGACATGAATTATACTATTTCTATAGCAAGAGATTTCTAGCAAGTAGCAGCGTTGCTCCTCTAACTGTACAAGCAGACTGCTGTTTCTCACGCTGTCCTTTGTTCGAGAGTAATGTTCTTCGAGGGTGGGTAGAAAGTTTCTGTCGGAATTACCTGCGCAACTGCCGCTTGGCCAGGATCAGGGCCATCAACAGGAAGTTCGCGCCCATACCGAGGGCGCCGAGGCTGAAGATTAGGGTGGCCTCGGTTGCTCCGCCCGGATGACACTGAAACACCTTCGTCGCGTTCGACGACACGTTCCCCGATGCGCCGATACCGAACCTAAGGTTGGCCCCGATCATCGCCATCAATTCACCTAGATATCAATCATCCATTCGTGAAAGAATCAACAAGTATTTATATCGGAGGAAAATTTGATTGAACGATCGAACTCTAAAAATCAACAGGTGTTCATAAGAAAAATCTGAATGATTTATTGTGCCGATTAATTTTGATTAAGTTTTTATTTATATGTTCACGAATTTGGGTGCACTCTGTTTTATGAATAACCGTGATGCATATGTAAGCGCAGTTAATCGTGGATTTGCATCTAGTTGGTAATTTATTAATTACAGGTTTTTATTTATTAGAGATGCTTGTTCTCGAGTAACTATTATAGTTGGGGCGGAAGCCTCGCGGAATATCCGGTGTATTCAAAGGGTTGGTAACACATAAAGTTCCGCAACGGTAGCGCTTACATATTCATCAGTTTAGCCTTTAAACTTCGTCGTACTCTGTACAAGTAAATTCTTGTTCCATTGTCAGAAATTTCAATATTCCGTCTACTATTCGTGGTTTGAACAAGCGATTTTATAACAGATTGTTATCTATCCATCGTTTTTCCTCGCATAAATTCGCTCGATCATTGTAAATTGAATCGCAGGTGTACGCCGTAATTTGATTCCATTTATGGTAATTAAACGGATTGGCAATATTTAAATGGATCGATCGGACAATTCTACTCGACTTGTCGTTCTAACAGTTTGATCGCAGTTAAATGCTCGGCGGGGATAGAAATAATTTCTGGTAAAATCGAGGATTTAGACATAAACCCGGGGGAGAACCGGTCGAACCGCAATTTAGGGTTTTGCGGTTACCCGAAATTAAGGACAGGCGCAATGTCCTTCGGCTGCATACCTGCAGGATTTGCGGGTTATGCGCGGAAATCCGGAAAATTGCTCGAGAAAACATTTATTAGTCCCCTCACGTAGCCAACAGGATTTCAAACTTGAAAGGAAAACGTATTTCTTGTTCCAACTTCCGCTCTCCTGTTCCAAAATTATTCTCACCATTCCATAAGCCATAAAAAATTCAACGCTATTTCGGATATAGGAAACTTCGCCCCAATCTTCATTCGCAGTATTTTCTTACAATTTTTTTATGTCCACCGCGATTTTTGACGGAAGCGAAATTCTGCGACGTGAAACCAGAATAAACCACTTTGTTAAATTAACTCTCACGCAGCGAATATTCGTATGCTTTCTCAATTAAATTTTTCGTTAATTACATTTAAATAAAATCAAAGAGGATCTTTTTGTTGAATTGGTTTCGGCGCGCTGGTTTATTAGACCGAACCAGTTTAAAATAGAATAAGTTAGTCACGTGTAATTCGATTCGAGAGTACAGTAGAACTATACGGTTTTGCTGGCCGACAAATTTCCACGCTGGCCAGCAAGTTAGTTTCATTAGGAAGTTGAAATTGCTATTGTAAATTCTTAACGCGGGATACAATTTTTTCCTCTCTCGTCAATTTTTATCGGAGTTGGTGCATCATCGTATTATTTTATCAAAAAGTTGAGATTGCCACGCTGATACAATTCTTGTTAGAACGTACCGCGGGATAGAATTTTTATTTGTCTCGCTGCTTCAACCGGAGAGATGATTTATGTAAGTATTCTTTCAGTACCACTCTACGACTTTGCCTGTATCATGAATTACTGTTCACTTTACCAGGCAGCTTTTCAATGAGAATCCCGAGAGCTGCATTAACGATTTCAGTTTCTTTGCGAGAGTCCCATAAGATATTCCAGCCGGGATCAGACGTCTTTGATGAAATCTCAACGTACCTTCGTTAAATCGACCTATTAAGAGCTCTCGTTAACGAAAAGAGAATCCGAGCTTAAACATCGGGACCGTTTATTCGTTTGCATCGCGATCGACGAATGAAATGCGATCAAACTGAATACATTAATCGATAGAGTTGAATACATTTGCCGGTTTATACCTCTCGTTCCATTTTATATTATTACCTGGAACGGTTTCAGGATATGAACATTTTTATCGTCCGACCAACTTATTGTCTGGCTGTGAATTTAATACGGTACGCAGACATGTAAAAGATCAAAGTGCAAATGTATATCTGTATTCTCTCAAACGAATTTTATAATTTTAGTAATGTTTCTCGAGTTGATTTACAGAATCCCTGTGTGTTCATTTGCAAATTAGGGATAGCCGGTCGTTATTAGGAGTACAGAGTATAAGATCCGTGGGACGTTCGATGATAAATACTCGACGCGATTAATTCGGTTTGGCTAGGTAGCCCGGGGGTTCCGATTAATACAGACACCCGTATCTCGATGCACCTGCGCTCCAACGCTGCTGTTTCGCTTGCCTGTCATTCTTTATTTATTCATTTATCCGTTTCGTTATCTATTCAGTCGCGAGATTTATTCATGTTCGCATCGCGCGAGAGCACTCGAAACTCACCGATTCGCGTTACGATTCATATAATTTCAACAGTTTAATTGTACAAACTTAATCCGTAAAAAATGATGGATTATGTACATAATTTATAATGATTTCACGTAATTATCGTTTAATTATTTCACGTACATCGTGCCGCATGCAGCGACAAATGGAAATGTACTTGTCAGTTGTTATGCGTCAAGCGGAAGTAGTTTATTTCGTCATGTTGCTTAGGGGATAGTTTCGACACCTTTAGGCGTGAATTGCATGTTTCTCGAACGCGTCAGACGGTCTAGCTGGCTTTTCATGCATAAAACAAAAATGCATCGGATTTTCCAGCCTCGATAACCCCCTTTACGAGTCCAGCTTTTACAGCTTCAGCCATGAAAATTCTACCGTGGAAATATTCCTCTTACCTCGCGAGATTTCATTTCCACTGTTATTCCTTTACATCCGAGCGTTGTTTTCTTTCAAAGCATTCCCGGATATATTAAATAACAGCGAACCAGAAATCTCTGCAGGTATAATAAAATATTTTCGAGTGTCATCGAAAGATCTTATCGATAAAATCATATCGTTGCAACGTTATAACAGATCATTAGCGAAATTAAGAATATCAAAACGATACTCGTTGACATTTCAGGTTGCTCGTTGCATATACGAAAAAATTCTGCTAGCAATTATCAGAGATTATCTAAATCGAGGGATTACAGCGAATCGTATAATGAGATCATTATCAAAATTGTGTTTCCGGATGCTAAAGCGCATGCAATCAGGCTTGGGATTCACCTCGGCGTGAATCAGTAACGAAACCAAGCTACCAGTTAATAGTTAATCAGTCTTAGAGGCAGTCAAGCTTGTAACAGTCAGTTAAGCGGTAAGCAACTGGGTCTCGGTTAGATTCATGACTCGGATCATTATTAATTAACCGAAATATGTGCGGTTTTATCAATTTATTAACATGCTCCTGCTATGTTGTCAGTGTTTATTCATTAGTTTCATCTGTCTTATCAGGTGCTACTGGCTAATTCTGCGTTATCAGTTAAATTCAATAAATTATAAATAAATTCTTTCGTTGAATCTTTTTAAGGACGTATGGGATCGACCGATGTAGTCAATACACGAAAGTAATCCCGCTTGATTAGTATGTTATAGTAGTTGATTTGACAGTGCTGTACGTATAATACAACTGCATCTATGGAATGCCTAGAAACGTTCAGGCAGATGCGTACTCTATCTATGATATATATTATCATTGCGCTCTTGTCAAATGTACGAAATTCTATTCAGACACCTAGGAAAGAACGTCAATTTTAAGCACAAAGTATTTATTTTCTTATATTAATAACCGATGAACTGGTATTTTTAAACATGATATCTCTCGGGTATATCTCTTTAAACTGCAAAACGTTTCATTAAGATATCATCATCACTTTCTGAGATACATGTAAATGATATACATAAAAATACTATTCTCCATAAGAGACCCAGTTAATTGTGCAAATAAATAATTGTTTGTATCTAGTTTAGTAATTAACCTCATGCCTCCAACATTTAACTGAATCTTTTGTACGTATCTTGCAATTTGCTAAATATCATTATTTTCTCATGATCAATTCTTAAGTATTCCATAGCCCCTTAACCCCTTGACATACAATGACGAGTCAGACTCGTCATTTATTTTACGGGCCACTGTAGACTTTGACGAGTCAGACTCGTCAAGCGCTTTTTTCGGCGGACGCCGTGCAGTATACAATTAGATTACATAGTTGCTTCACTCGTGCGTCGATTCTTGTTTGTTTACAACGTTCGAGATGGTCCAGCCTATCACCTTCTCAACTTCAAGAACAAAAAAGCATCGAACACGTAAGAAGAAACACACTGAAAGTAACATTCAGTTTAGTAGAAGTCTCGCACGGTGAATGAAGACAATATTTGAGTTTAGTAAAGATTATAAATAATCCCTGTAAAATGTATAAGCACTATTAAATTATTATTTTTTAATATTATTTAGATGTTCTCTATTAACATCAGTCTGAATGAAAAATCCAAATTTCAAAATAAAATATACTCTTTCTCAGCCTTCACATAACCGTTCAGTTGAGCGAAATTAAATGGTATTTTTCGGTCGCATCAAGTTCCATTTAATTCGTATGTCAAGGGGTTAACAAATAAAGGTAACTCTGAATTTGTCGTTGTAATGTATGCGGTTCGTGATGTTACAAGAAACAAGGCTGCTTACAAGCTGGCCTAAAATCGAACTGAATGTTTGGTACGTACGTATCTTGCAGTTTGCCAAGTTTCATCATTTTCTCATGATTAATTTTTAAGTATCCCGTAGCCCCTTAAAGGAGAATGAAATTGTTTGAAGGATTAACGTTGAAATTGTTTTACGAGAGGTTAATCGGTGAAAGATTCAAAGGGTTTGATCGAAAAGAGGGCGTGGCCCGAGGGCAGCGAGGGTTCATTGTCTATTTCGGCGTGGCAGGCTATTTAAAATTTAAAAAGAGCCGAGTCGACTTTCGCCGGCCAAGTGCCGTTTTAAGCCTCCGCTCCGCTTTCCACTTTTTCACCGACGAGCATTCACCACCTGCGGGGAAACCGCGCTCTGGGAATTTTCTTCTCCCAACCCTCTTCAGACTTACGGAAATTCCTACGTTTTCCCGGGCACAATAGCCCCTCGTGTATTTTACTGGCTAACTTTACAAGAACAACAAATTCCTTCGAACGCGATTTAACTTCGAAAATAAAATGTACGACGTATCAAATGTTTCGACATTCAAATGTAAAATATCGCGTAGTTTTATGAATCGAACGATGCGTTTGACTTTCGTACTAATATTCATTTATCATGTGCGTTAAAAATGGTCTAGCAATATAAAATTGTACATGTGAGAAAATTAAGAAATTTGAAGGATTCAAACATTTTTTTAATTCATATAAAAATTAGAAAATTTGTTTTGGTCACTGGATTAAAACGAGATCTATCAGTTAGATTAAAATCATGCATAAATGAACGAAAACCTGACCCGAGGAAAAAATTTTTGATTAACCAAAGTGGATGCAGCAGGGGTACTGGTTTATATTCGAGGTTTATCGAGTGCGTTCGATATTTCATCGCTCCTTCAGAATTCCTTTACTCTGTCCCTGGCACGCCAGCTCCAAGATTTTGATACGCTAGCAGCTAGACAATATAACAGATTACAGTGTCACGAAGACAAACTCGAACCTTCGCCAAAAGTTGTAGTACTTTATTTTTCACTCATTATTTTTGTTACTTTATTTTTCGATCGTAAGAAATTCATGGTAACACAATTTAAATAGTAGTAAGTATTGGCCTAATTTTCATTCATTGGTTTGATATTGCATATAAAATTAAAGAAACAAAGATAGTGATTAGAAATTGAACAAGAAGAAATTTTCTTAACTGGTAAAAGAAATATGAATACTTAATTACACTTCTGAAGTCCTATCCAAAAAGTTTTATTTCGCAATTAGAGAAAAATCAATTAGTCCAGACGAAAAGCTTTCTGCCTCTATTTCCTGAAGGATGAAAAAATTGAAAAAAAAAATTGGCACTGGATGTTTGTCGAACGTCGCCAGTTGGAGTGATCTCTATTCGCGTTTTTTTCATTTTTGCGATAGCTCGCGGTTCCATCGTCGATAAACGGCGTCAGGAATGTTGGTTTTTACGCGGCTGGACTACCAAAATTCTTCGGTCGCAGCTTTTTATCGATTCGTGCAGTTAGAAACTAATTTCTGGCGGCGAAAAACAGTTAGATTTATCGCATGCCTGTGCTGGTTATCCGGGTCAGGAAACGGAAGCCTGAAGTTACCGAAGTCGAATTTCTTTCACTCTGCAACTCACACAGCGATTCATAAATATTCTGTTATGGATAATATAGTCCGCGAAATTATTATAGGAAAAGTTCATAAACGGGTTAACTTGTTTGCGGTGTGCCGACCATATCCTGTATTTCCTGTTCGATTCGCGTCTCATATGCATATTATTATACCGATACAAATTGCTCAATTATTTTTATCATACGTCATTTTCCACGTATGGTTCCAACTCCACGAGCGATGACTACAATTTTCTAAATTATTGTAACAAAAAATGTGAAATATGAGTCGGACATTAAGAATGAAAAATTAGGTCGGATACGTTTCGGACATTATCGTTAATTGAGAATGTTTCGGCGGGGGTGGTTACCTAGCTAGTACCTATCGCGAACGACCCGTTTTACGCGGTGACAATGAGCGGCTGAAAAATTTATGTTGCACCCTGCATCCGAGGAAATTACGTTCGGCCTCCCCGAATGACGTTGCACGCTCCAATTCTGGTTTTATGTGGCCACGAGTATAGGGAAACCTGACGCGTGGCAAATCACTCGGAAACGGTGACGGAGCTGGCTGTCATCGAGACTCCGCTCGCTTCTTCGTCACTTAACGGTGCCAGTCGCATTTTCGAAAGACCAGATATTAGTAATTTTAATTTTATGTAAATAGAGTTATCCGGTACTCGCGTGTAATTAATCTAGTTTCTCAGAGATTAGAGAATTCAGCATCCCAAAATGTTTATAATTCTACTACTTACGAAAAATATATCTTTCCTCTTTTTGCTGCCTGAACCCAGTTAACCCTTTGCACTGGAAGAATTTTTCCAAAAATATTTCGTAGATTTCTTATATGCAAATTGATGTATTAAAATTATTAATAATTCTTTCTTTCGACATTTATTATATATATATATTAATCTTTTCAATGTAAATGAATTATTTTAAATTAAACTAAAATTTTATTCTTTTAATAATTATTTCTAAATACACTTTCCAGTACATTTACTATGTTACGAATATGAATTTTATGATAACTAAATTTAATTTAATCAATAATTATTTCCCTGTATAAAAATTATTTTATGAGACAGATGGTGTGACTGTGAGTCACCTCTCGGGTGCAGAGGGTTAAAGAAAGAGGGAAAAGAAAGATGTTACTTCTTTTAAAGAGACTACATTAAAGTGGAAGTTCGATGCGTTTCCTCTCGGAATTTGGGTAATTGTCTGGGTGAGCCGGTCTGCAGGCAGGGATTCGGTAGACTAGACCGTGATTCGGGCTAAAGCTATTCGGGTTGCAACATGCGTTTCACTCGGCATACAAACCTACAATTTCCTACCGTCGAGCAGCTTGTTGCTCCGAAATCGCTACACCGATCCCGTCCATCCCACTAATCAACCTATTTTATCGGGAACCAACAAATAATTCTCCTCTCCTGTCTGTCCGATTCGACGCATTCTCACGCTTACGTATTTCGTTAACGCGAACGAGGCGCGTGGAAAAACGGTATCGACGTGAAACTGTGAGCGTGATAATAGAGTTGGTCGAAAACGCGTGGACGTGACGTTTGACAGAAAGTTTCAGGAGCTATGCAATTTCGCGAGTGACAAGAGAATTTTCCAATCTCCTTCAACTTCGATCCCCCGGAGTTTCGATGGGTTTGAGGATTCGAAGCATGGCTTAAACCGACCAAAATTTCGTAGAGACCGAACTTTTTTCACCTCGTCTTCCAAAAGGAAAACTTCGAGATCAGATAAGATAGACGGGTCTGATTAAAAAAAAAAGAACCGAAGGCAGCCGGGCGTAATTAATTCCAATTCCGATCGGGGTTGACTTTAATTAATTAAACTGAAAACACGAGGGAAAATGTTGGTAGCGCGCGAACAGGCTCTCTGTAAAAGGGAAACGCATCGCACGGTAGAGGGGAAAAAAAGATTGCAAAGTGGTTGTGTCGTGCTGCTAATTTGAAGCGAGGCCGCACGAAAAATAATTAACGCCATGGCGCGGCCTTTGCGAAAGGAGTGTTAAGTTAATCCTTCGTCAATTCGCTTGTCAAAGGTTGCCTTCTCGTTTGTAGAAAAAATTTCAGACGTTAGTCGAGATCCTTTTTATAACTCTCTTTCAATTTCAAAGGAGAAATTTATAATTTAGAAGATTTTTTTCTAAAACAGTTTTCAAAGCGAAGCAGACAGCTTTTTACTAGAGGCAAAGCGTTTTGCTATACTGTAGATTTTAGCAGGGAATAGAGTAAATTTAGCTCACTTTATCTCCTTGTAAGTAGTTCGTAGCTAAATTCGTATCACTTGTCCCTTTAATTGTTTACCTGTACCATTTGCCTCTTTTCAATTTTCTCAATGAAATATTTTCACGCTACGTTTTTCAAGGAACATTTTCGATGAGTTCAAATTGCACGGAAGAGAAATTGAATTTGTACAATTTGTAAGAGTGCAATTTCGGGTATAAATTCGTATAGAATCGTTGAAGAGGTCATCAGGCCAGTTTTCGAACAGCTGCACGTCGGATTATTTTCGCGGCCGAGCGAAGGCAAAACGGAAGGAAGAAATGAAGGGAGGCTAGTAGGTAGTAAGTTGCAAAATAACAGTGGCCGGAGCCAGGTCTCGTTTATCTTGCCCGTGAGAGAGCGACCAGTTTCGAATTCACCCTGAATCCGCCCTAATCATCCCCCACCGGCTGCACTCGCCAAGAAAAATAATCTTCACCGCGCGAGCTCCGGCCGAGGAAACTTACTGCCCAGGTGTAACGTTGATTCAACGCCGGGGCTTAAATGAACAGCGGGTCTATTTGCTCTCAGCCAAATAATTATATCCTTTCTTTGATAAAGATCGAACGTATGTTCTTCGATATTATAAAAGAGATGGATAAGAATTATAGAAATATTTAATTGTTCGATACATGGAAACGCTGCAGTTTTTAATTGAGATCTGAAATAGATTATTTGAATTATGAAAAATAAATTAATTGAATAAATAATTAATTAATAGATTATCCGAGCAATCAGAGAATTAGTTCTGCTGATAGCGGGCGTCCGTTTAATGAATAAACGACGGCTAGGGAGGAGCACGTTGATAATTAGATACAGGATGCTAATTTCTATGCTAATTTGCTAATTTAGGCCGCTTTAATGCCGCGGAACGGTCCGGTACCTTACGCCCTGTCTCGCTTTCAAAACTCGGCAGAGAATCTTTGACGTTCCATTAAACAGGCTGCGGATACTTAGGCGAAACAATGAAACAACTGTGATCAAATTAATATGTATATTACTAGATACCCGTGGCACTGTTAATTGATAAAACCAGAGCGGGTTTATCGTATTAAATTGTTTCGAACCGCAAGCAGGTAACCAGAATTAATTATCATTTCCCTCGGGAACTGAAATTAGCGAGACGCCGTGTACATCTGAAGGTTTTCTTATTAAATTATACTCGCGGGACCAATGGAAACACAACGGGTAAGGAAGCAAAATCGACGATCCTGGTAGTAGTAAGAAACTCGGGTCCTCGGGCATTTCCAGATGAAAAGCCACGGGGTTGCCCTCATTAACGGGGGAATCGGGTCAGGTAAAAACAACGTTACGTGACGAACCGTAAACCGCGAACGGGGTAACGTACACGTTTGGCCAAACAAAGCCCAATGGTTTCCGATTGAAGGGGGGCCAATCGAGCGTTAATCGACCGCGATTATCACGCGGATTAACCCGGGCGACACAATGCCATCGTTCGGCTACGATTAGTCGGGATGAATCAGTGGAACGATTGTTAGCCACGAGAGATTCCTTCCTGCTTGATTAATTATTCCGCTCGGTGGGAAAGTCAATCGTTGTTCTTCTATGCGTCTCAGAGTAACATTGTCGTTTCATGAATCATTTTCGTAGAATTTAATTAGTCTATATAAATAACTTGTATCAACGAAGAAATTGTCGTGAGTCCAAAAGGGAGGAGAATTAACTTCCTTTGTAATTTCGTTGCTATCGTTTTATTTGTCGATGCATAAGAATCGAAGTTGATTCGAGGTAAGAGAAAAAGGGAAAAAGCTATTGGGGGTGAGGATATCGCGAATGAGGGGACAAGGAGAAACGTGGTCAAGATTTGCGGTCCAAGGGAAAATTGTTTTAACGTAGGGAGAAGGATTGTAACGCGAGAGGTTACTGCAGGGTTTAAGATGAATGCTGGATATCAGGGATGAAGTGAAAGTCTTTGTGGCGAGAAAGGAATGACAAAATGCATTTGATAATTGGGGATAAAAATTCATTTAACAAATTCATCTTATAAATTCTTGCAAAAATTGATTTCAGTATCCATGAACAGATGGGCTCAATAAATGTACACAAGTGTTAATTTCGGAGTAAGTGTGTTTATAGGGAAATACATACGAGCGATGATACACGAGTATATCGAGATACACGAATGCCTTTTGTGAAGTGGATTAAAAACACGATAGAATCGCGTAATTCACGCGATGATTGGGCAGGGGCGACGAGAGAGAGGAAAAAAAAATGAAATGAAATTTGCCCGACCTGTTCCTCTCCCTCCGAAATTGAATTTGAAAATTCATGGACCGATTGTATACGTAGAATATTTTCGTGTAATCCAGTGTCTCTGTCCGCGTTGACACTCGCCATCGCACGGTAACATTTCCTGGTTTTAGTCTCGTGAAACAGGACAGACACGATCTCGAACGTTGAATAGAAGTATCGATTCACTTGGGGTATATAATTGCCGGGCGAAATTGATGTTTAATGGCCCTTTCTTACATTCAATTAATTGGTATAGTTCCAGGCTCGATGGCAGGGTGCATTTTTATGAAACCGTTAAACTCGCGTTTAAATGCCAGTTACTGAACGGAAAATCGAGAGTGAACGGTTATGAGGCGATTAAAAATTGAACGCGCCTTCCCCTTTTGTTAAAAAATAGAGACCAGAGTTATTTATCGATCACGCTGGCTGCGCCGGAAATATCGGTTATAAATGGACGACCGAACCGAATATTCAATGCCTGGACACCAAAATCTCAGTAAACTTTCACGGGTCGAACACGTTCAAGTTTATCAGTTGAAATTTGACTTCGTTCGAGTATGCAAGATAAACGATTTCAACCAGACTTTTATTGAAATTCCATTCGGTATTTACGGTTGAAACCGATTCTGAGATAAAGGACGCGATGATAAAATGCATTTTTCAACGTTGTTCGAGTAATAATCTATTCGACGAAACAAAATATAACAGAGAAAAGCGCGTGAAGTGATAAAAAAATGATTCAACCGTATCAGGCTTGATAGCGAGGACAGACAGCATTAAAAAAGAGCGCCTGGTTTATGTATGTTCGAGTAACGACTGCAATTTTTCTCATGGTGACGCGTTTAACGGTAGAATTGCTCTTTTAAAGCGTTTTTCAAACTCCGAGATTCCTCTTTCATGAACAATTTCACCTATGGAACGCGGAGACAAGAAAAATTTTTGTCGACCACCTTTTTTCACAAAGGCTGGGGAGGGGAAATTGGACTGCTTAGAGGCCGTCTTGAATTCTCTGTGCTACGGCTTCTAAAGGGATCCGATATCCTCCCAGGCTCTTAAGGTCCTTTTCAGGGCCCCGTCTCAAAAGGAACATAATCGATTCCGCCTCGTTCTCTTTCACTTCCGCTTTCTAGGTACCGTCCCACGCGATCGGTTCCCAATGTAACCGTGTACTTATTATCTATATCAGTTTTTTCTTAAACAAACAAGCCTTCAATTCATTTTTCAAACGGTCAGTTCAAAATATCTATGTCTACTAATATTTTTATTTCTCCACTCTCACATTTGCTCGTAAGGCTCCTTTCATAAAATCTGTACCGTTTATACATCTATTTACACTACTTCCTTAAAATATTATCATTGTGCGACAAAATAAAAGCGACGTTAATGGAATTGTAAGATCCACTTTTAAAGTCTAAAAAGCCTTCCCGATTGAATCCAGGATAAAAAATCAATGAAATAAATGAATAATATGAATGAATATGCATCGTCATTAACACGCTGCATGAATTAATTTTAATTCCATGAGGATTATTATTTGTTTGTAGAACTAGTTGAGTATTTTAAGAAGTTGTAAATGGTTAGGGACGTCTGCTTAAACGGTGCATACGCGTGTAAGCTTGATTCGTCGAGTAGAAACGCAACTGTCATCCTTAACGGGAGATGCAAATGCACGTTAATGTATAACACCTTGAAATGTAACGCGAGCAGATGCATACGATCATAATATGCACGTGTACCAAGGCCTTACGCGTATTTTGGGACGTTGAAGCACGGAACGGGGAAAGGATATAGCCCGAGACGTACCACTGAAAAATAGCTAACGATGGTTACAAATGTTTCATTCAAATTTATATAATCCTTTTTTTTATTAAACATTGCTCTTATTATTTTTTAACTTCCTTGCTTTAAATTCTTTATTTTACAAGCAACCACGTTTACTGTTGGCCTGAAGTTTTACTAGAGATATTAAATTGATTCATTTTCTATTTCTTCAAGAATAAAATATTTTTAATGAATTCATGTCAATTATTTGCAGGAAGTATTTAAAATTTATAAATATTCTGGGTATAATAAATGGCATTTTACGGTGAAAATCAGCAATGCCAATAGCAGAAATCATTTTTAAACGCGTTCACGTTTACGAGACGACGGAGCAGCGTGGTGTAAAAACAGCTGAAATATCTCGGTAATTGAATGATTGATAAGGGCGTGAAAGTCGCGCGGAAGTGTCGCGAATGCTCTCTCACGAATTATTCAACGGAAGTGAAAAATGGTGAAACGGTTTCGTTGAAAACTCGTGCACTACTTTACATTCCGCGAAAAGTTTCAAAGAACTGGACAGTCGGAGATAGCCTGCCTTATTGCCGGTGGCTCGCCTTTCAACCGTTTAAACTTTCGCCTCGCAACTCACTTTCCACCCTCTTTTGTCATCCTAAGGGTATCCTGCCTTTGTCGTTTGATTTTTCACCCCAGAATTGAAATTTCAGCATGAATAAATCACCATTTTATTTAACCCAATTCAATGTCCGTAATCCTACAAAGTTACAATCATAAATCAGGATAATTATCGGAACGACATTTTATCGCGCTTTTATGCATACGTAGTTTCATAATTGTATATGCACGTTTTATTATGTGTGAGTCTGTTGAATATTTTTGAAATTCAAATCGGTAGACGCTTGGACCTTTCCGAAATTCAAAACTCGTTGATGTTTCGAATAGGTATCACGTTTTCAAAAGTGGACAGAGTTTAGCTTTTATGGGGGGATGTGTTCGACAGGATGTTGCATGATTGATGTCTCGAGTCGAAAACAGTGGTTAGCGACAGGTGTTCCAATTGACAGTTACCCGTTTCGATACAACTTGCTAAACTGAACTGTTCCATTTTTTATTTCTGACAATTATTACCAATGTTTACTGCAATTTAATTTAATTATGTTTTTCAACATTTCTTTCTAATTTGATGTACAAAAAAATTTGTTGAAAAAAATAATTAAATTCATCGAGTCAGTGGACAGTTGATTTTATACAGTATATTTCTTATGTTTATGTGGAATATATTTCGACAAATTTAATGATGATTCCTCGTGTTTCGAATGAATACCGTGAGATAAATTATCACCGATTGAAATGGCTAATGGTCGAAATCGCAGCGAGTACAAATCGATTCTGTTATTATCTGATAAAGAAGAAAAAGCAAGCGGAAGCCTTGTCGGACGAGATCCGTTGGAACAGTGTCAGAGGCCCTATAAATCATCGCAGATGCACAGAGGCGTCTCCGCGGAAACCGGGACATCGAAACAACAGAGTCGAACTCGATAATTCATTATGCAATCCGTAGGAAAGGTGGCGACGCGTTTAGAATGCCGAGCGACGGGACGGGGGCGGCGGCGACGGCATCAGAGCTGGGTGGGTGGAATACGCGAAAATAAAGGGGGCGAACAACAATTTTACACCGTCCGACCGTCGCATCGGCGTCGTGTCGCGCGGAATCGGAATCGGCGTTAATTAATAAACGCGCCCAAGCTTCACCGTATTAACGCCGGCGAGTATTCTGTTTGTTTTGCGTCCCGTTTCGCTACCGACGTTACTACCCCGATGTTGACCCCGTTTTACCAATTTTCTTCTCGCTTTTCCTTTCAACTCTCCGCGCTTTTTCAGGACTCGTCGGATATCTACCTGTCAGGATTTCAGACAGACAGCAGAATTATTTCGTTTTATTTTTTATTCGGTTTGATTAAATACCTTCGAGGTGTAAGAAATTTATTAATTATTTTTCTACAGGCATTTACCGGTCGTGCGATTGGCAAAAACAGAAGATTCGACGAAACGTAAGGAGAGCGGAGAGTATGATTTAGGGAGTGAGGAGTTTTTCTAACAAAGCGAAGGGAGATAAACTCGGTTTCGTAGCCCCGGTCCGGTATTACTCATTTTAATTTTCCGTGGCTTAATTCCTCCGCGAGCACTCTGCCGGAACTTAATTTCGTAAAACTACATCTCACGTCCACGCTACCTCTTGCCTCTCTGCAACGTACTCTCTACCCCCTACCTGTTTTACTCTTGTTGCAACAAACATTTTGCACCAGAATTAGGAGATTACGAAGAAATTTCAAGCATAGAAATCCCTGCACTAAATTCATTATTCAACGACCGTGTAAAGCTCAATTCTCTGATACATATTTAAAGTTCTTCTTGTTCCTCCGGCATCGTGCATTTCTTATAAATATTCATATCAAATCTGTAGCCTATTAACGTTTAATCGAACATACGTCAAGAACGTCGTACTGGATTTATATTAAAGAAATCCCTATACACAAAATCCTTGGCAGTGCTTCAAAAAATTCGATAGACTCAACGGATATCGAATGCCCTTCTTAGAAAAATTGGATAGATATCTGCGCGTAAACCCCGATGGAAGATTACAAAATCCATAGAATTTAGATTCAAATATTAAATTTAAGAATAAAATTCCATTATCGTGGCAACGATTAGAAATAGCGGCGTGTGACAATTTATTAATGAGCATGAAAATTGAAACACGACGAGGTTGGTTCGCGCCGGTGTAAATAATAATTGGAGGCAATTTCGCGTCGAGTTACACGGTATAATAGGAAGGATCACAATTATCGCACCTGTTGTTATTATCTCCGACTTGAACACGGATTATACTCGGCACGCGTGCAGCTGACAGAGGAATATTGCACGAAATTAGATCTCTGATGCTCGCGATAATAATCATCCTTGTTGATGGTAACGGTTAATTAAAATATCTAGTATCATTTCTTGATGAAAAGCAGAGATAGTAGTTTCAAATTACGTTTTGCATTGAGAGGCGAAAAAAAAACAGAGCTTTATACACGTATCGTTAGTTTCTTAGAAGTCTCCAAGCCTCGTTCTCGACTCTTATTGTCACTCGCCGACAAAGGACCGGCTGTGCACAGCTTTCAGTGCATGCGAGAAATCCCTTTGAACTTTTCCTTTTTTGGTAATTGACATTGACGACTAATTGGTAACCCAAATTCACAATACAATATCTGCATCACTTATTAAGTCGATCTACGTGGCGAGTAAAAATATGTGACTAATTACAATTCATGTGTCATGTTGTTCGTTGAAAGTGAACAGCTATGTGTATTGTATTCGTGATACCCTTCTTACAAACTCCTACGATAAAATCATGTGGCAAACGATTAAGCAATTTACTGCGTTCGTCGTGTGTAAAAATAATGAATAATAATAATTAATTATTTTTTAATAAATTAATTATAAATAAGAATAATTAAATCTCTTTCAATTAATATTGATAATCTGTTTAAATATAAGGAGGCTCGTATAAAACAATTGATTTTATAGTAACATCGTTCACATGAATTCTGTATTTACTAGAGTTTATTGAATTAATCTATGGCATTTAAAATATTAGAAAATAAGATTTCTAAAATTAAATTTCATGGTAAAAGGGTTAAATAGAATCGATTTTTCCAGCTGAAAATCAAAAAATGAATTGGTGCAGTATTGGAAATGATATCCAGATTCGGGCGAGCGTATGGTTGCCCGGGAGATAAATGAGATAATAAATTGAATTGCAGGCTCATTCTCACGGCCGTAAATAACGGTAGGGTGTTGAAAAAAAGGGTCGTTGGAGCCTTTATTCGTGCCAATCATGAAGCCACCGGTTCTTCCGTTTCCGGGGGCGAAAAATCGCGGGAGAAAAAAATAGCCGAGGTAGGCGCGAACTACGATTTATCGCGAAATTTCCCGCATGCCCAGCGGCGTTAATGCGGCTGAAGAATAACTTTTTTTTTTCGTCCACCACCGGGGAATAAAGTATAACGAGCGCATCGCTGCCTCGTTAACGCGCCTCCGCTATTAATCCACGCGTGTCGCATTATTTATTTTAAAATCACCTCTCTCATTCTCTCTTGGATCGTTTCAACAAAATTTTTTACTCGTGCGTGTAATATTTTAGATGAGCTTGTTAGTATTGAACTTCAGAAAGATTTGTAGAAGTTGATTAAGCTTATTTTTCTGAACAAGTGTAGGATATTTTATTAACACTAGAAAGACTGAAAATTAGTATATACCCATATTTCGCAAAAGAAGTCAAAATGACTTCATTGTGAAAGAATAACTAATGTGTAAAGAAATTTATTTAAAATTAATTTTTAATCTCTTTTTATATTATTTACAGTTATAAAACAGGTTGTTAGGAGATATTAACAATAACAAACATTTTTAAGAAATTGTATCAGAATATACATTATTCTTCTTTAATCGAAACTAAAAAGCAGTCAAAATGACTTCCTTGGGCAATCTAGTAATAATTATTATACATAGCACATATTTTTGCCTATATTACGGTAGATTTAATAAAGTATATTTAATAATTGGGTTCTCGGAGCAACTGAACGTTCGTGAAATTATTGATAAAAAATAGAATTTAGTACGAGTTCGTTAAAAGTTGTAATACTTCTCGAATCGAATTTGAGAGTGGAGAAAGCAATTTACCGAAAGCGTCTAAGGAAAGTCAACAATACTATGTGTACCGGTACAGTCTGGAAGAGTTGAAACGGAATAGGAGTGTTTAGAGAGCTCCTACAGGAAACAAACAAATCCGCACACTTTTATCTCAGCCTCTCCCCTTTCATCTACAAATTAAATGGAAAATAGAACGTTTCACGGGGGAAATAAAAGTTTCGATAAAATTTCGATTTAATGCGTGCAGTAAAAGCTGATAAGCAAACAGAATTTCTCTGTAAATTCCATTTTTTATATTGATACCGTAGCAGTTTCAGGAGAGCAGAAATTCATGAGAAATAAAAATAGCAGGTTTACAGAGACCGGGGCAAGTAATGAATGAATTTTTTCCCTTTCGTTGCGTTCCGCACGCAAGCCAGAGAATGAGGGTGAGTCGAGCCCTATTTAACAATGTCGTTAAGCGGAGACGAAACGGGAACGCGTTAAATCGTGGGAATAACCGAACTTTTCAAACGAAACGGCGAAGAAGCGCGCCGCAATTTATGGGTTACAACCCCTGCTGGTTGCTAGATTTAACGCCGCCTGGCTTTTACATCCTCGAAACGCGTATATCCCCACCGATACTCGCGTTTTACGGCGTTCCAATTAAAATAACTTGCCTCGGTTCCTTCCCGAGATCCATTCAAATGTTTGTCAAAATTCAGAAATTAATTTCGTAAGTTTTTCGTTCACACGTTGATATAATATTGAAACAAGATTTTCGTTTACTCTGATTTTATTAAATTTTTGTAGTGTAAATCTCGATAGATTCCGGATGAGCTTCAGTAAGTATACTTTAAAAATATGGCACGTGCACATACGGTCAAGTGGCGATCACGAATAGAAGCGCTTGATAGTAGGTATTGGGATATGATGTTCAACAGTTTTCCCTGGAAATCTCGCATGTAGAAATTTCTGAAAACTTGGAAATCTGCATTTCTACACGAATAGAACGTGCGAGGAAAGTTTAATTAAGATACGAGGACTTCCAATTTTTTCGAAATTTTGAAGGGATTTTTATTACTTTTACGATTTTCACGATTTTTGCCACCGTTGTTTTCTCCAATCCTATCAGATGAAACTAGATGAAAAAAATCAGAGTTATATTTCTATACGAATAGAATAAGCCTGCATATTTTCAAATCGATCGGTCGATTATTTACGTTAGAAAAAAAATCATGAAAATCGCAATTTTCAAAGGTTTTTACATATCGGCAGATTCGACAGATTTTTAGTTATACTTATTGAAATCTGGTTCGAAGTCCTTTTAGTCAATTAGGTGTGGGTAAAATCGTTTCACTAGAAGTGGTATCATGAAAGGAAAAGCTTTTTCGAGCGAGGTGCACGGAGATTAGACTAGCGAAACATAAAAATGGTTAGTTTCGTCGGCATATTAGAGTCAAAGGGTACGTTAATCGGTCAGAAATTGGGTTAGCGCCAGCGACGAGTTAATTATGCATGGTAAAGGGGAAATTCCGAGCGGCGTGGTGCAAGCCCATAGGAAACGGGTTCGCATTCTTGCCACTTTAAATGCACCCACGCCGTACCATGGACTGCCAAGAATCCTAAAATTTCCCTTCATTTCCTGTACCACGAATATGAAACATCTTCCATCAGAACTTGATGGACCGAGAGTGTGAAATTATTAATTATTAATACACGGAGCCCAAGCTTAATTTCAGAGTTAATTAGTAGCAGAGAGGCCTCGTGCATCTTTCGGATTTTTTGCAGAATTTTCTAAATTATTAAAAAATTAATCAATAAGAATTCTATTAAATTTTTCTGTCAGTCTATAGAGTTCGCAGTCTTTAGAAACGCGAATTTCACTGGAGGTTTCTACAAACAATTTTACACTGGGTTGAACAGAAGATTTTCATAGTTAGATTATTCATTTCACTTCTTTAATGGGATGTCAATGTGGGACAAAGAAGAAATTCAGTTGAGAAAATGAGGTACGGGTTAAGAGGGATCGTTCTTGCAGAGTTTCTTTTCTGAACCATGAAAAGAAATTAAGAGAGCGTTATAGCCACTCGAAAGGGATCTTTCTCTCTGAAGATGATTTTTAATTAGTTTCGATGCCTCCCGGTAATGATGCCTTTAACATCTATCCATCTTTTCTGTTCGTAATTGAAAGGAATCTTATTAAGCGAAGAACTCTTGCTAAAAGTAACATCTCGTCGATCACTCAACGTCCCCTCTTTATTTTCATAACCGAAGCTTTAAGTTCTAGTTAATACATCAGTGCTAATATTTGCCAAGAGAACGACGACTGATAAAATATTTAGGATGTCCGTTTTTTCTGCACTCCAGAAACTCGTGTCAATATGCATTGCACTTTCGATCTTCTGTACCTGTGCATTCCGTTATTTTATTCCTGTATGATTCTTTTCATTCATAGAATTACGATTCGTGCAATATTCGTTTATTGTACCAATAATTCAAATTCAATTTGATCGATGGGAAGTACCGGTTTCACAATTCAGCTGTAAGTTACGAGAAGAGAATTCGTGTAAAATTTGCATGAATAAATGCAATAAATGAAGTATTATCGATACCTCAAACACAATTTGATTTAGAGCTACTGTTTTCGCAGCCTGAGTCCCACTTCTCGATAACTTCCAACCAAAGAGTTCATATAAAACTGAAATAAAAATACGGAAGAGTTATTGACACTAGAAGTGAAATTTTGTTTAGGACTCTTGATATGTCAGCCGATCTCTGCTTTTAACCGGAGAATCCGCACAAAGTTTTCTGTAATCTATCCAGAAGATCATAGAGATTTCCGCGGAGAACAGTAAAGTCCGTTAATTTCGGGTCAACACACCCTCCCATCGAAAACAAGACCCGCGGAATGATCTCGTCAATCATCCCTCGGCCCTCGCGTCACGCAGCCGAGCGTGGATGAAAAAGGAAAACCCTTGAAAAGTCCAATCATCCCAATTAACCGAGCGAGCCGAGCGAGCACGTATGCGAGAGAGAGCTAATAACGCATTAACCCAGATCCTCGAGACCCTTCGATGCCTGAACCCTTTTAGTAGGGTCGAACCTCACCCGGTCTAAGATGGTGAGTCCAGTGTCCCCTCGTTGGGACTCAAGTCCTTTCTCCAGGGCCAGCTCATCATCCCCCGTTGTCACGTCGGGGGTGTGTCCCGGTAATTCACCATATTTACAATCCCACCGCCACTTCCCGTTGCCACCGGCACCAACAACACCAGAACCACGTTTCCTCACTTTACTGACTCGAGCACCCCCTCGCCGCGACTCATCAGTTTTCTCTGTTCGAAGAAAAGAAAAGAAAAAAAGAAAAAAGAAAAAAAGAAACTGGACAGAATCTGGCGGCCGATCAATCCAGATTCTCAGTTTTCGGCAAAAAGTTCATCCAACTTTGCTACGCTCGATCACACCGTGTATCTACGCGCACAGGGTGAGTCACTAAGAACTGTTAGAGGAATCACGTTGCTCATCTGCCGCAGGAAATTTCTATGCAAATAGGGTACAGTTTTTGTAGTTGCATCTGTAACGTGCAATTTTGCCCAACTCGACGAGAGTATGCAAATACAGATTAGAAAATATGGAAAATTTGCGAAACGGTCTCCCCTTCTTCGGGCGAATATACGGCGAAGATTTTGTTGCCCGATTCACGGTATGACTTCTTTCATTCGATCCTGTTTACTCACCCTGTGTGCGTGTGAGGGGCGTGCGAATATAAAGACGATCGGGAGACAGAGAGATAAGGACGTTTATGATTCTCTCGGCTCGGGGTGCGAGAGAGCACTGAGTTCCGAGTGGATGGAGCCCCTGATGCGAGGGTGCACACACACGGGCACGCGGGGAGCGTCTCCGAGTCCGTGAGATCGACGCGCGCGCGTATTTCGAGCGTGTTCCCGGTGTTGTTTCGCGGGAGTGCGACGGAGAGCGAGCGAGAGAGGACGGTTTGGTTAGGGTGGGTTAACCGAGGGGTACCGACGCGATGCTTCGCCGAGTACCACTCGGGGCCTACGAACTCCTCGTCCTGCGGGAGAAATTCTGACGCCTAGGATTATCCGCACTCCTAGCCGGAGGCCAAACCTAACGATTACACGATAAAGGCTCGACGCTAGCTAATTGACAACGACCGACGAAATACTTTTTACAACGTTCCAATCGTTCTCCCTATTCCCTGCACGAACATCTATATTTATTTATTCATTGATTTCCGGCTTGTTCAATTATTGTTACTTGTAGTCGCTCGCTCGCAATTGTTTCGATTTATTCGTTCGCTTCGTCAAGAGAATTGATCAATTATTGTAACGTGTAATCATTCCCTCGCCAGTTTCTCTTTATTCATTTCTGCTATGAATTTTTATCACTTATTCATTGGATTTTTCTACCAGAATTTTCCAATTATTGCAACGTAATTATTCTCATTTAATTATTCATTTATTCAATTTCTGTATGAAGCACAACTAAAATTTGCCAAATTTTTATTTCTTTATTAAAGAATTATTTATTTTCTAGTTTGAACTGTATAAATGAATTGAACGAATCGGTGGAATTCTGTGTTACGAATAACTGCTAAGTGATTTAATTGTGAGTATTGGAAATAAATGAAACATGAAAAATAGGAAGTGAATCCAGTGTCGAGGACGGTCGGAAAGATCGGATCTATAATTGAATGGATCCGCGGTGACGGACGCCTTTTAATTTCGTCTCTCCTGGGAAATTTCGATATCCTTCAGACGTATGTAAAGCGTGAGAAAATCTATAAGCCGAGTTATCGCCATTAAATCGGATATTGGCCCGTGCGAACGCGCAAATCGTTTATTGAACGATACTAACCGATATCAGGTGTCTTATAGCAACTGATAAAATCATTTCTATCAAAAGGAAATAATGTACGCAAACATCCCCGTATTTTAACGCATTCCTGCTCTACCTCTATACAAATGGAAATTGTCAATTTCATCCTCAAATGGCAAAATAAACTTTTATGAAGTTTTCAGTAATAAAAAAACAATATAATATTGATTATAAAATTATTTAATTGATTAGAAATCGCTATAGTTCATCGTGTTTAATTAATCTTATTGAATTGATAATTTAACACATAATATTCATAATATCTTGAGAAGTTGATGCGATTATAAAATAGAAATGAAAAAAAAAAGAAATCGAGTAGATCGCTATTTATTTTCATTTATTTCGCATCTGAACCGTAAACGCTCGATACGTAAAGCAAATAGAGAGACCTGACCGAACTAGACCAAACTTTCGAGACAACTGCAGCCTGCGATAAGACGGCTACTCGATATACATTTCACCGTATCGATTCGTCGAAAACCAAAAAATAATGCTGAGTTAAGGAGAAAAACTGGCCGAGTTCTCCGTTAAGGAATCCGTGAATCACTAAGGATAAGGCGAGTTTTCGTTCCGAGAGTTGCGAGACGGTTTCAGCCCGGGTACACAGATCCTCTATCGTCCGGCAATAATTTCCAACTCGTAAATACCAATTGACCGGATATAATGTATCGTACATTGTAATTCCAACCGCAGGATTGTTTCTCCTCTCATCTTTCCTTTTAGCATTCGATACAAGCAAACGGTGTCAAATAGTAATAGTAATTTATTTCAAAGAGTTTTATTATAGAAATGGAAACATTAATTAATCCTTTATATCTGTATTCCATTTAAAAGCTTACATTTCTTTTCACCAGAGAGATATTAACGTTTACACTAAATGTGGATACGAAGCATAGCATAAATGATTTGTGAATTATAATTGCATTATGGATCTGATGCATAAATTCCAATTAGACCCTTACGCCATTTGATTCGAACGCGTTTTACGACTTTGGAATCAGTTAAAAAATGGAATTTGATAAACCGTGGGGACGGCCGATGGTTAAACAGCGATTAACGCGAATAATCGGGGCGAATCCGGTTTCGATCGACACGTATTTAGGTGGAAAAAAACTCGTTACGCGGGAGAGTAGCCAGGAATTAATTAATTTTCACTCCGTGGAGGAAATCAGGTTTTCGAGTGTTCGTTTCCGCCTGCCCGTGTGCCTCGCTTTGTTACTCGGTTTCCCCCCTCTCGCCCGTCCCTTTTTCTTCCCTTTGCAATTTTCCGCATCGCCGATCTCCTTACCCCAGACCCAAATTTCGTGTCAATCCTCGTTTTAATTACACTAATTATACAAGTTTAATCAATATCAGATTATCAGTCGGTTTCACTCGAACGCCAATTGCATGTCCCAAATATATCTTCTGTGAACGATAATCGTAATTCATGCTTCGTGCGATGAGAAATTAACTCTTTGCGCTCGAGAAACTTTCACACAATTATTTGGTGAATTTCTTACTCTTTTATTTTTACCTTTAAATCTTGATGAAGATTTGTTCAATGAGTTCTGAGTTGTCGTTTCATATTATATTAAATTATTATTGATTTTTTTTTCGATTTTTTATATTAATATAAACATTATAGCGATTAAATGTTTTTAAATTGAAGCGGTGATCGCGAGTCACCTCACGAATGCAAAGAGTTAATTTTCACGATGTTACGATATTAACTGATTTCGCACTTTTCATCAAGCCTGATAATGAACATTTTCCCGAGATTGATGAGATATTGTCGGTGACGCGGTAGTAATCCGAAGGAAATTATGGTCAGCGACACAATATTTCTCTCCTTTTCAAGTCGGCCTCTCGCACCGGTGAGATTGAAAAAGGCCGGAGCCTCGTTAAACCTTAAAAAGGCTTCTTGAATGCTGCGCCGAGGAAACGAAATAAAGAATTCGCCATTAAAATAAGAGGCCGTGACACTAGGGCCGGCCAAGATCTGCTAAAAATCTCGTTAACGATCCAGCATTATCTCCGATAATGAGTTCGTTCCTCAAAGATACCTGGCGATTAGAATTTTCCTCGTTTAAAATCGTACACTCCCGAGAGTGGTTATTTGCCTATTAACCTGATAAATATAACGGATTAAAATCTCGATTCAATAAATCCAAAATAATTTAATAAAATCGTATGTGCGATAGGGCTAGAATAATTTTCATCGCCACTCGCGAGTTCCAATGAAATTTCAGACTCGTAAAGGCAACGCGGATGCTGCGAGCATAATGAAGTTACGATTAATAATCTGCGTTAACGTTGAACTTTGATCGAGGACGCGTTTGACGATATAATCTGAAATCTCGCGGCGTAACGCGGCAAAATCGATGGGAGCACGAGCGTTAATAACTCGCCGGGCGTTAAACGCGGTCACTTTTCTTTTTTTCCGTATGTCCCACCCGCTTTTTCCCGACGGTTCGGTCCTCCCGGGGTGAAAGTACGCGTTTCAACCGTCGGTCCCACCTCCTACGCGATTGATTTTCTACAGCAATGCGGAGGACCGCGGCGTCTCTCTTATCTATAGCCACCGAGACAACATTCCTCCTTAATTTGTTCCGAACCGTGGCACCCGCGATTATTATCCGACGTTCATCCCAACCAAATTCGTTCACGGCTGTTAACTTTTTCCCTCCTCGCTTCTGGCTTATCGGACGAAAGATACACGATCCCATTCAGGAGTTAACAAGATCAGATGTGAAAACACGAGCCGTGTTCGAGTTCCAGTGCTGAGAAACGCTCAGCTCGCCGCATCTGTCAAAGCTTGAACTGTTGCTTTAATAACGTTGGATTAATTAGATAAGAATGCAAAGAGCGTAACGAAGAATTAATTAACGGTTATAATTTTCTGCGTGGGCTGAGGGTGAAACTAAGAAAGACTTGGAAATTGGAAAGCGGGGACTCGCAAAATAAAAATGCTAAGACTTGTTCCCATTCATTTATTAGTCAAAGTTAAATGAGATATTTTCCATATATTAGTGTTTATTCGTGCATACATTAAATTGTTACAATTTCAGATACATACTCAGATTAGTAGTTCTTCGCGTTTCCAAAAATGTTATTTCTATTGATATTAAGGTTTATAAGAGTCTGTGGATAAGAACAAAAGCATTGAAATTATAACAACCATTAGATATTATATTAATTTGATAAATTTTGTATGAATTTTTGTTGAACATTTTCG
This sequence comes from Ceratina australensis, assembly GCA_004307685.1. Classification (NCBI taxonomy): domain Eukaryota; kingdom Metazoa; phylum Arthropoda; class Insecta; order Hymenoptera; family Apidae; genus Ceratina; species Ceratina australensis. Next base: position 206,847 of record SHCU01000001.1, read on the forward strand.
AACACTATTAAGATTACGATGGTTTGCTGTTAGATTACTATTTCTCTTCATAAATAAGTGACAAGTAAAAGCATTTCTGAAATTGATATGGACGTTTGGTACGCGACCAATCCATTTTTCCGCGAACGTGCGTGCCGCCCTTTAACCTTTGGCTGTATCCGAAATTCGCTTTATAAACTCCCTCGCGGATGAAAGCTTGCCGATGGAAATGTAGCTAGATAGAGCCAGCACACACATAACTCGTGTACCGAGATATACGGTTACCAGCGACGTTAATGCTTTGTTTGATAAAGATGCGGTCGTGATTCTATACGACCACTATCTACTTTCGACACATACCCATGCATAATGTACCATTTGCTCTATTTTACGTATTAAATTACTCTTGACGACCAATTTCAAAATTACTGATCGATATCAGCCACCGTGCTTCCTCGTTTGATATTCTCAAGAATACCGGGATAAAACGCTTTTTCGTATCGATGAGGGAGAGCAATTACAGAATCTTTAATGCGTGCAATCACAATATGTTTTATTTTAAATCCACGGCGACGTTGGACCCGTGCTGCTTTGGATAATCTCTCGCGATACGCTTTTCGAGTTTAAGCTAATTACCACCGAATGGATTAAATTGTTGAACTAAAAATTTATTTCCTCCAGGAGCAACGGAGAGTCCGAGAGGCCCGGCTTATCCTCCAACTACCCTCGACAATCCGTAGGAGTACGCTTCAAAGTTAATTCTGTTAATTAATTCATAGCCAGATAGATTCCTGCTGGCCATGTAAATGAAACACGGATCCACGCGACTCGTTCGATATTCTTCTGCCTGTTCCTCATAATTCCGATCCCAAACGAATTAATAACTTTCGATTTGCATTATTCCCGTCAGGTCTCGATTCCATCCCTTCATATTACATCTCTTTGATCATACTCGTTACTCGTGTCAGAGTCGGTTTACAATACCAAGAGAATTCCCACAGTAGAATATTTGTTACGAATCTTATTTTAACCCCTTGAGCGCTGCGTTGCCCGACGTTAAACGTGCGCCGTGGACTGGCCACTCTTTACAAAAATTCCTATGCGCCGCGTACTTTTGAAAAATTGAGCAGAATTTTCATTGCAGAGTACGTTGATTGCAACTGAAATAAATTACGTAGCGACCTCAAGAGCCTTAATAACCATTTATTTTATTAACCCTTTGACTGCTGAATACTCTGAGCCGTAGTGGTTCGCATGGACGGCGTGCGGCCGGCAATAGCTATCGCTGGGGACTGAATACTTTTTTACGCAATATGCATCTGTTCAGCGGTGTATTAAATTATAATATAGTATAAAGTCCAATTACTGTCACAGCATCCCCTCCAAAATTAACAAAAAACAAAACTATATAAACTATCCAAATCCAAACTATACATAAGCAAAGACTTTCATCTAAGAAACAAGAAGAATAAGAAAATCACCGAGCGCACATGTGCGTCCATAGTCTATATCGACAGCTTGTGCCGGACGCATATATGCGCCCATAAGCAACACAAGCAACAAAAATTTTATTAAGCAACAAGAACAACATAACAATAATATGTAAGAACGCACATATGGGTTCATAGCCAAAGTCGAATGGTAGTGCGACAACCTATATGTATATGGGTTCATAGCGCTCAAAGGGTTAAATATTACATGTTCACAATTTATTGAAGTGCTTGAAAGTTATTCGAAAACTTTTTCACGCGATGCAATTCTGACAGGTGGAAATTTAAAAGGAGGGTCAGGTATGTTTCATTGAAAATACGAGAAGTGAAATTGGTCCTATTGATCAATCCGAATAAAAGAGGATGTGTCGTTACATGCTGGTTCTAATCTTCCCGAGTGGGAAGCGAATTAGAATCGAGGATATCGTTCCCGGTGCTCGGAATATTCGCACCGGTGAAAAATTAACGGGCTGGCACGTAAGGGTCCGGGGGCACGAGAGGTATTTTTCACCGGAAGGTACAGGCATCCGGAGCGTCTTATTATTGGAGTCGCTCACTCCTAAGGGGTCAACGTACCCTGGCCACCGGGCGAAAATCAACAATTGATGGCGAGGTTTATGCGAAATGCATGTGACGTTTATGCGCCGTAGGATACGAAGTATATGCATGTTGCGGCTTATACGAATGAATGAAATTATTTATAGCGAAAGTTAAATTTCGATCCAGCCGCTAAGATTTCACGGTATTTCGACCTGTTTACATTGTCTGTTGACGCGTGATTTCTGATTCATGGTTCAATCCCCTGGGATCCGACGTAGTTCAAACTTCAGGGAAATTTCTTCGGAAAGCAATTTTCGTGAAACCTCCCGTCGTTCAGGGGTTGCCGAAAAAAAATGGGATCCCACCGCACGGGTGGAATAACGAACGAGGGATGTTCTCTTTTTTTTTTATACGAGTTTCGTCCATTATTCTTTTTCAGTACGCGGAGACACTACGCAGGAAGTTCTTTATCGCGATGCAAGGTGAATCAATATATAAAATCATATGAACGTCAAAATATATGTCAGTTTTAATTTGCGGCGTAATAATTCTCTGATGAGAAACAATTGAATTTTTAAGAGACTGTGAAACATTTTCTAATAATAGAGTAATGATCAATCATTTTGCATGACTATTCTTATTGCCTCGGCTCGTGTATTCTTCATTATAATATATGAGACAGGCAATAATTTCCACCCCTCCTATCGATTACTGGTACTCGATACTACTATTAAATATTAACGCGATAAATCCGGATTGCCAGAATCCGCTTATTGTTCATCGTCCCATCGAACACCTCGCGGTATAGGATTTTCTCAAAACTGAATACAGCTTCTTTTTGACGGGGATATTAGGCCTGGCAGGTCGAATCAAAGTGATTGATGTACCTACTCTCGGCTCCATCTCAGGTGGTATGGATTTTCTGGCTCCCATCTTCGTCAAGGGAGCTGCTACTTACAAGACCATGATCTTGCTATTAGGGGAATTCCGAAACTTATCGTTAAAGTAACAGGGTAGATCATTTCGAATCGACTATGTACAACGCTGTTCAAAATTTCAGCAAATTTCTTACAGCCAGAGATCTTATGGCTCGTACAGGTTCAAATAAAAATTGGAAGATTAATTTTTAGAAGAATGTTTTTTTAATGGCAGTTAATTCTGATCGAGTTTTAATGAACCAATCTCATTGAGTTTACCGTTATAGATTAAAACGTTCTGAAGATTGGTTTTTGAGGATGAAGTGCTCAGTTTCTTAATTTGAAAAATGCGCCCCGGTCGCGTTCATTACTTCTCTTCCAGCTAAAGTGCTTCCAGTAATTGTTTCGCCTCAGAGTTCAACTTTTCATTATCAAACATCACTACCGTTGGTCACGCAACCATTTTCATATCCACTACTAGTCATTTACCCTGTATCTCCATGCTGTGAGATAAATGGCTCGAGTGTTTAAGTATTATCAGAAAGAAGTACGGAGAACGTTTAGCTAATAGAACGATAAATTGTAATTAAGTGGTCAACGTGAATTACAGTTAGAGACAGAGAATCGGGACACTTTAATGTCCTTTCACTTGTACTCGTTTCGTTTACCAAAAATGGATTAGATAACAGGAAAAGAAGGAAGAAATATAGGAGAACTGTTCTCGTGTGAAAAGTGAGGAACGAAGAAAAATGAGATAAGAAACAGAAGCGTAGCACGTGTCAAAAGTGCAGAGTGAATCAATAAATACTGTCGTGTAAAATGTGAAAAAGATTATCAGACGTATCTGAATGAATTTATTCGATCATAAAATAAATCATGCTTATCGAAAATGAAACATTTATTTAGTATCATTTTTTCCATTCTGCGAGAAATTAACTCTTGATTTTTTATCTTTGCAGACGGACTATAATCGACACTTAGAAGAATTGTTGGAGCGGACAGAGGCACTGTTAATCAAGATATTGAGAAAGAATCTGGACAATAAGAATCTCGAGAACGTAGCATACTACCATGGCCTGTTGGAAAATGTTCGACATTTGTTTGAAGGTAAAACTTTTTGTTACACAAAACCTGATGAATCGATTCACCTATAGAAACGTTATCTCGTTACATGGAACGAATGAAATTATTCGGCTCATCGTAATCCTTTAAACTTCACGCTACTCCGTTTAATCAAACGCCCGTAGAATAATTAAGGGCTAAACTTTTCCCAATTAAATCCGGGTTGATTTTTATTTGAGAAGGGAATGTTATTTTAACGTTGGGCTTCTTTGGAAGGTAAGCGATAAGGCGAGAATTTATTTTCTCGTTAGGTATTCTCGCGGACCGCGTGCGCGGAAACTTTCCGCAAGTTGGCTAACTTTTAACCAGCGCAGTCTTCAGCGCCGCGAGACACGTTTGCTACATAATGAAATTGTTCCCAGGAATCACTGTTTTCGTTTTTTAGCCAGATGATGGATTGAGATCCCTCAGCATTGATAATGTTCCCGACGGAATCTTCGATCGACATAAATAATTAAGTAATTTATTCAAATTCGAAATTACTTCTGAAAAACTTGATTCGTCCGCACAAATATATTTTCAGTAAACCGCATGCAAAAACCTTTTTGCAAATTTATCAAGACAATAACTCGTCGACTCGAATATTCATTGCAAACAGAACGTGTAATAAAAAAAAATGTAAAGGTAGAAGAACAGAGCCGCTATTGTCCGTTTCCCGTGAACCGTTCGCGACACATCCTGCCTTTATTCTGACCCAGGGGATGATAAAACAATGGGAACGAGCATGTCGACGGAGACGAAGCTGTTTCTACGTAAAACCGAGGAATTATCGAAGCTAGTGTTGGCCATGGGATTGGAGGTCGACGAGGAGCTGGTGCTGATCAACAAAAAACTGAACGATCTATCGATTGCTGTGAAGAAAGACAACTGCCTGAACGCCGGAGGAAAATTCGAGTGGGTGGACAGCGTATTAGTAAAGGTGAACGATCCTGTCTACGTTTCTTTTAATACCTGTCCTCATAGAGACTCTCGTAGGAGTTAATGAACAGTGAGATAGATTAAGTACGAAGTATAGATGAATTGTTAAGAAAATATGAAACTGAGGTTGATTAAATTTAAAGTCAAAGAGATTTCATTGAAATTCTTTCGGCTAAACTTGTTAAAGGAGATTCTCGGTCTTTAGTGTTTGCAGAATGGTACGTGGCTATTGTTGGATCAAGTGAACCGCTGCAGCCCGGCTATTCTGGACCGATTGAACGGGTTGCTGGAGCCAAATGGCGCTCTAACGATCGGTGAGAAGGGCGTCGATCCAGAGGGGAACGTGTTCACTGTGAAAGCTCACGAGAACTTCCGTTTGTTCCTTACCATGGACCCCCGGCATGGGGAGATATCTCGGTAATTAATATCAATTTGTTTTTAAAATTCTCGTTTGTGGTCAGAGATTTTTTCATCACGAAGCTTGAAGCTTTTTGTAAAATAGTAGACAGTGCTTGGAACCTCTCGTAATATCCCGTTTCCCCATTTTCTTATCAGAGCCATGCGAAATAGAGGAGTAGAGATTTGTATACCAACGCCCCAATCTACCCTTCCATCAAATCCACTGGACATCGCGTCCCTGCTTAACATCTGCGGGATCGGGGACATAAAACAGCAGAAATTGCTAGTAAAAGTACACGAGGTTATTCACGGTACACAATACAAGTTGAACGAAATGTTGCAAGTTGCTTCGTTCATCAGCCAGCAAATGGCGAAGGGTTTCGGTTTCCTGAAATCATTGCGAAACGCGTTTCGGGAATTATGTGGCTCGCTCGATCACAGATCGAAGAAAGAAGCCCTAAGGAAGATAGAGGAAATCTTATCAGAAAATCTGGATGATGAATTGCAAACGCAATCGTCGTACGATCTCGATTCAATTACTTTGAGAATGTCGGATCTCCGATGTAACTCCAAGCTCGCTTTGATTAAACAACAAGGCTTTCTGTTAAAGTCTACAATCGAGAAACTGACGTGAGTAATATGAAATATTAAATAACTATATAAATTGCCCAGTTTTTGTTCAGATAACAATTTCTCTTCTCTAGCTTTTTTATCATTATTTTATGTAATCGTAAGTCGGAGTAAAAATAGTAACATGAACAGAAAGTGGGACATATCGAATTGACGAGAAAGTATAATAATTTCAATACATATATGAATACATATATGAATACATATATGAATGCAATAAATTAAATTGACATTAACTGGGGTAAATTATGAAGTAAAATCCGAAAATAACCGTATGTGTCCGATTTTTGGTTCCCACTTATAGGAACGAACGTCAAGAAATCGATTTCCAAGATCTCCTCGGCGTAGCACCAATCGCGAACGGGCTGACATTTTTGAAACACGTCTTGCTCGATTTCTATGTACGATCCTTATTAAATGATCTCGAGGTACGTCGTATCTGGAGTTCGAAAATCACGTCCCGGTGCAGGTTCGGTTCGGTCGCAGAAGTTAACGAGTGCCTCGGTAATGAAGCCGCTAGTTTGAAATTCTTATACGAAAACAAATCCGCGGTGGAGGTACCTTTGGGTTTCGTCGACCCCTCGACGTCGAATAATTTCGCGATCGTTTTGTACTTCCGTTTAATGATGCTCGAGTGCCAGCGGGGGAGGAAGTTCGAGGCGAACGAGGACGTCATACGCTTGGAGGAGTACTCGGCCGCCGTTCGTTCAGGTGAGCCCATAAGAAACTTATAGATAGATCAATCGTTGCAGAAATACGAGATGAATACCGAGAGAGTTATAAGCGTTAAAGTTTGCTACCTAATTATGAAAGATGATTAAGTGACACGTTAAAACTTGCTGCCTTAACTTGCAATACAGATTCTGAATAACTCTTAGTGATCACAAATATAATGAAGGAACTTTTTATTACTTAAGTATTGCAAGATGCATTCCCGTTCAATAATAAAATCTGCATCTCATTTATGATATTGAATCCTTGTCTGAATCCTATCCTACTTCCGTTATAAGAGAAATAGTGCGCCTAACAATAGGATTATGAATTATTTAAATTTAGGGAAACTGTCAAGCAACTTGAAGAACGTGCCGTTGATCCTAGGCTTCTTCAATATGATCGAACAGTCGTCGAAGTTCATTCACTTGCTACTTCGCAACGTGAATTTGTCTCTGACTGATAAAGAATACATCGAATTCCGAGATGGTTTAAGGTGGTACCAGAGGTATCAGAATCTAGGAAGTACGAAGCTTGTTGACAAAGCACGAGGCACCTTCTACGATTTGAAAGAAATCTCTTCATCATTAGAAGTCCACTATAAATGGTTGAGAAAGTTTATTAAAAAATTGCTGGCACGTTCGAATTTGAATTCATACACACTCGAGATTCGGAAAGAGATCAAAGATTTTATTGTTACTTGTTTAAACGAGTTAACGAATAATGGCGATTGTCGAAAATTCAAGAAGCTCGTGAAAAAGCTTCTACCGATCCCATCGCCGCATCTCTCGGAAAGCTCGATGAGTTTCCACGAGAAATTGCGGTCGGTATCCAGGCGACTCCAGATGACCGACGAGGATCTGATCGATACGCCGAGGACCAAGTGGAAGATCATAGTTCTAGCAGGGAACCTGTCCATCCGGAGGAGATTGATCGAGATATATGAAAGGAATTACAAAGATAAACTCGATGAGCATCGAGACTGGTCGCAAGAGTTGACAGAAATCGAGGAGATCGCTGCAAGCATTTCGGAGCCAAAAGAGGACGACGATAGCTCCGATAAGATTGATATAAATGTCGAGGCATGGCCTATTTACGAATTCTTTTTCCTGCTTTCCACATATCGTTTCTTGAAAAAATTCACCGAGGTCAACGAAGAGCGTGATCATTCCCAGAAGATTTACAAAGATGATACCTTAATTCAATTCGCGGAGATTCCAACGATACCAGCTGGTTTGATCGGTTTGATCAAAACGATGAATTCCCATGAAACTTGCCTAGAGCAAGAAATCTTCTTGCTACCAGAACTAATTTCATCCTTTTTTGGATTCGCCCAACAGTCATTTGCCATAGGGAATTCGCATGTTCTCCTAAACTGGCGCGATGTGAATGAAACGAACGAAATTCTCGAATTGCAGAAACCTACGGAGTCGAATTTCATCCAGAATTCAACGCTTTTCACTCTGATCTTCGATTTGCTCTCGTGTAAATCCGGTAACAAGGGAGAAATCAATTTTGGAAACTACAAGAACCGCAGGAAGCTGTTTGACACTCTTCGCTCGCTGCTATGGAAGAACTCTCTGGTTCTAAACTCTAAGGATTTCGACGGATGTCGTAACGATGCCTCGTTATTAATGTACTGCATCGACTATTACTTATCCCACGTGGATAAAGTTCTCGGCACGTTCCCCGGTGAATATAACAATAGCGAGGAAAACGAGAAGTGGATTCAGTTTCTAAAAGCTGTTAAATCGTTGCAAAAGATCAAAGAGAAATCGATCACAGGATTGAAAGCGATTGACATAGGAATCGGATGGCTAGCTTTGGGCTACGTGCAAGTGTTTCTCTTCCGGGATCCAGGAGCAATCGACCCGGTACAGAAAATCGTTTTGAAATCGAAATACGCACGTGAGGATGTCAATGACTTGGAGCAGCTGATGCTCGTCGAAAATATCCAATGCTCTATCCTCGGGACTCGTCTGTCAGACGAGAGGAAATCGTCCAGAGCGGATCGCTTGGTAACGATTTCCAGCAAGGCGAAGAGTTTGGAGAGTCTGCGCGCGGTGAGACCAGCCGCGAGTTTCCAAAATCTCCGCGAGGACTTGGAGAACTTCTCAAGCGCCATAGGCTCGTACGAGACGGTATTCGGTCACATCGAACGATTGAAAAAAGCGAGTGAATCGAGTAAGGGCCCCGAGACGTTGCAAGTAGCGTTGATTTGGAAGAAGTCATTGGAGAGGTTCGCCGACAAGTTGGAAAGGAATTTCTTAGTCGGTTTCCCGGACCTCGTCTCGCCGGTTGTCACCGCGATTTCAAACCTGCGGCACGGTGTATCGATTTTAATCGAAGGAGTCAAGCATTTTATGAACTCAGCTACTCGAGATGTAAGCTCGTTGCTACGTTTCCCTATACCTTACCAACAGAATTACATGAGTTTTATTGAACATGGTTTAAGAATGTACTTTAATTCGGGGTCGGTTTGTAAAGAGGATCTTAAGCTAATGAGAATTTCTTTAAAAGAGATGGAGAATTTTTCTGCAATCGCGAAACATGTCGCGTGGTACGTCATACAAAAAAGTTTGAAGGAAATCAGGAGCGTTTGGACGGAACAAGAGACACGTAGAGAGATTCTGGCGAAGGAGAAGGAGAGTCTGTATGATATGAAGCGTGCAACGAAATTAGAAGAGGAAGAGGACTACGAGAAAACATTCCCGGATCATCAACAGGACTTCCTGGAGTTCTCGGACATACAGAGGCCTCTGAATGATACTGAGAAGACCACTGACGATCAAGAAAGCTTCGTCGAGCTGATATCTGCGACAGACGCTAGGATTATTCAAGAAATCCATTGGAACATCTTAAGCAACTGTTCTGGGGAAGATCCTGCAAAAATTGAACCCGATTTCGTCTCTCCATTGGTACAGAGATTCGAAATTTTTGGTTCTCACCTGAGAACTTTAGGAAAAAACTCTTATTTAATATCTAGTTTGCTCGTTTTGATCGCTCGAAAATCGAATTTCGGGGACAGAAATACGAGAAAGAGGGTATACGATTTTTATAGAGATCCGAACGTGGCAGAAGTTGAGCAGTGTCAGGCTCTGTTCGACAAACTGCAACTGAGAGTGAACGAGTTTCTGGAGGAGTGGCCGGAGAATCCAATTTTGAACTCGATCAAACTGATCGTCGACAGGCTTTTAAGCTTCCCCGTGGACTCCTCCTTGTCAAAATTTCTGGTCGGTGTCGAACTGTTGCTGACAAAAATCAAGCAATGGGAGGAGAACGCTCGGCACGACGTCAGCCTGGCAGAGTTCGTCGAGGCTTTTGGGGAAAAGATTCTCCGTTGGAGGAAGCTCGAGATTTCAAGATGGAAAGACTCGTTGGAGGTGCTCGAAGACGATTTGAAAACGGAAGCTTCGAAGTGGTGGTTCTTCCTGTTTGATTTAGTAGAAGAATACTCCTATGAGTCGAGCAATAAAACGGTGGAGAGTTTGGAACGATTCTTAACGGAGTCGCCGTTAATCGAGTATGAAACGAGGCTCCGATTAGTTTTTCTGTTCTATCGCCACGTTTGTTCCATCAACGCCGCGGGACACGATGAGCTCTCGCGTATCCTTTGGAACGTCTTCTTCTACTACAGACAATTCTTAAATGACGTTAAGACTAAGATACAGATTTTGAAGGAGCCAATTGCTAAGAAGGTGAAAGATACTATAAAAATTACGAGATGGAACGACGTGAGTTATTGGTCCGTGCGAAACACTGCCGAAAAAACGCGAAGAACGTTACATAAGTTTGTGAAAGAGTTCAGGAAGGGTGTGCAGCAGAACGTCGCGTGCTGTCTGACTCTGAAGCCAAAAGTTGAACCATTGGAGACGAGCTCGAGGAAAGAACTCCGGGTTGACGATTTCTTAATCGAAACAAAAACTGGACGACTGAATAAGACTGAGAAACTCGGCCAGAAAGCCCGTCAATTTTGCGAGGAGATCATTACAAGCGGCAGCTACTGTTCCATACGGAAAGATATCGAAACTTTTATAGAGGAGAGTCTGGAGGAATGTAGAAGGCTTAGGAACGTTGAAGTGGACAAGAGCCTGACGAAGGCGAAACAGCAAGCTCAGTTGAAGAGCGTGCTTCAACAGAAGAAAATGGCATTGGCGAATTATTTCAAGACGCTCACTCGCCTCGGTATCTCTTACAGAAAAGGAATCTTAGCTTGGAAGAACCGCAAAGAAAGTGTAATTAATTTCAAGACTATGGTCTTAGATCTTGAACGCGTGCAGCGATTAGAATGCGGCGAAGGATTCGAGAATCTGGACAGCGCGTTGATGAACCAATGGTCTGGCTGCGAGAAATATTACTATGAGTCTCTGTTTAGGATGAATGCCCTCGACAGCATTTTCAGCACCGGTCGATCCGTTCTTGGAATGCAGGACGCGGAACGCTGCCGCGGATTCTCGGCCCACTTGATGCTGCTGGCTCACACGCAAAAAGAAACTATCGCTGATTTCTTTAACTTCCTTTTACCCTTCAGAATACAAACGATGAATCTGGTGCTAATGATGAAAGACACTCGTGAAACAATGGATATTGTTAACGTTCCTGGATACCTTGTCGAGAGATTTCAGGAATTATTAGTAGGATTGGAAATATCTATCAGGCAGATTATAATTGTTTTAGAAAGTTGTCCAGCCGAGTCTCTCGCCAATGAAGATTCTCTGGATTTAAATGAAACAGTAGTACCGGTGCTACAGGATGGTAGTGTTTCTAGAGACTTGATCGGTTCTATGAGGGATTCGTTACATTTGGTGCAGAACCTTGCGAAAGAGCTGAACGCGTGGATTGTCGTTTCAAGACCTGTGAAAGAAAAAGATTCGAAGTTCCTGTTCCATCGAAGGCACCTAGAATTCTTACAGAAGGGTTACGAAGATGTTGAAAAAGTCAAGGAGAAATTGGACGAACTCGGCCGTGCTTTTCAGTACAATCATCCTATCTACGACCATGAGTTGATAAAGGCAATCGATAATAGTAGGGAATTGTTTAGATCAACGCTTAGTTGTATAGAAGATCTCGAGGAGAATGAAGTTCGTGATTCAGAAGACTTCGAACTGCATCCGGATCACGTCACAGGATCCAGATCGCACGTTCTCAATGCACTGATTAAACAAATTCTTCTGGCGATTCAAAATAGGCAAGAGGGTCAGAAGTCGATCGAAGAGGTCGATGACGGTAATACAGAGGATTTCAAAGAGAACTTGATGTCGAATGAATTGATCGAATCATTTAGAGACGTTGCCCGAGATTTGCGGCTACGTACAGTATGGGATAAACTGACTAACTTGGTAAATATCGTTAACTCTGGGGACAATAAACTGGCGAACAAATATATGAGGTAATTTATCACGTTTTTTGGAAAGTACTTTATCCTCTTTTAATAGATTATTCACAAGTTTTATTATTTTTTTTTAGATTACTGTCACAGTACGTGCCTCTGCTACAACAATATGTCCTGCTCCTGCACTATTATCTGTACGAGCAAGTAGCGTCTTTCCGACTAACATGCAAATTCCTTTACTTACAATTGAACGTGTTCCTCGACCTGGCGACCAACGGTTTCTGTCAACCGGATAACGCGGACGGTCCTGAGGACAACGGTGAAGGAGGAACTGCCGAGGGAGGAATGGGATTAGCCGAAGGCGAGGGTAAAAATGACGTATCGGACAGGATCGAGAGCGAGGATCAACTGGAGGACGCCAGGCAGCCGAACGAGGAAGAAAAAGATGAACAGAAGGAAACAAAAGAAGAAGAGAAGGGTATAGAGATGTCAGAGAACTTCGATGGTCGTTTAGAAGACCTCGGGGAACGCGAAGAGAACGATGATAACGAGGAGGATGACGATTTGGATAAAGAGATGGGCGAGACTGATGAAACAGCGGAGAAATTAAACGAAGAGATTTGGAAAGACGAGGAGGAGGAAGAAGAAAATAACGAAGAAGAGGGTCGAGAAGACCAGAAGGAGGAGAAAGGCACTGGTGAGAAGACCGGACAGGAAGAGTTAGGCGCGAGAGACGATAATGAGCAGAGTCATAAGGATGAGGATCAGGGAGATGGCGAGAGGAAGGAAGAAGAGAAGAAGGAGATAAACGAGTTCCAGGAACCTGAAGTGGACGATGATCAAGTGGACCCTTATCATGGTAATACTCAGCCGGAAGTTGAGCCGGAAGCGTTTGATCTGCCGGAAGATGTCAATCTTGACGAGGAGGCGAATGAGGAGGAAGGTCCTAACGAAGAGGATCCTTTCGATATTGATCAGAGGAAAGAGTCTAAACTCCCGGAAGAGAAAGAAGAGGAGACAGAGGAAACGAAGGAGGCTGATGATGATAACGAGCAGCAGAATTCCAGCGGCGATGAGGACGAGGAAGGCGACCAAGAAGATGCAAACAAGAAGGGAGACGAGAAAACAGCGGTGAATCCTGAAGACGAGAAAGAGGATAGTGAGAAAGAAAATGAGGAACAGAATGAGATGGAAGAGGGGGATAAGGCTCCTCCTAGTTTCGATGCAGGTAGCAAGCAAATCGACGCTTCGGAAGAAGTTGAATCGAAGAAAGATGGTTCCAGGGATGCTGTGGAGAGCCGATCTAATCAAGAGCAAATGGAGATCGATTCTATGGAAAGTAACGTGAACGAAAATAAGGACAAAGGTACTTCGCAATTTTCGGTACTTTCTTAACATGCAACTAATCGACAACGGATTTTCGGTTAGTTGCATTAATTGTTGTTTTTTGTCCAAGGAACCGGCCAGTTGCAGGCGGAAGAGCGCGAGGGTCACTCTGGAGCCAAACATGAGGAGAACGCTCCTGCGTCCAGTGAAGAGAAGGTATCGAAATCCGTCCCGCAGCGAAGAAAACCGGGGAAGAGCGACGAGAAACGCAGCCTCCTCGATGACGACACTTCATCCGCCCCGAAAAAATTAAAAACTGACGCGATGCAACAAAATTTAGCCCAAGAAGAGGAAACAGAGAAACATAAAAGCGGTGAAAGCGAAGCTTACGAGCATATCGAGAATTCCGAAAAATTCGACAATTATGTTCTCGATGCCGCTACCGAAGAACAAATCAAAAAGCAGGCGTCGAACTTGGAAGGTAAAGTGTATCATTATCGTTCACCTTATTTTTAATAAGTTCTAACGTTATTTTTGCGTATTTAGAAAAAGAAGAAGAGCCAGTGGACGATGACATCGAGATGCACGAAGATACCGAAGAGGCAATAGATGTGGAAGACGATACTCGGAAAGAAAAAGCTGAGAAAGTGGCCGACGGTAAAAAGGATAAATCTACGAGCGCCAAAGGCGACAGATCAGACGAGGTCGAGCAGATCGACCTAACAGGCGAAGTCGAGGGTGAAACGGTGGAAACGGTGCGAGTTTTGCGAGGAAACGAATCGTCAATTCACACGAAGTTAGATGAAATCGAATCTCCCGATATTACCACGATGGACATCGTACAGAAGAGATCGGAAATCGAGAGTATGCTAGCCAGATGGTCACAGGGACCGTCGTCGGTCGAAGCAGCCAATGCTTGGAGTTCGATAGCTGCTCTAACAGAATCCGCAGCCAGAGAATTGTCGGAGAAGCTGCGACTGGTATTGGAGCCGACGTTGACTTCCCGTTTGAAGGGCGACTACCGGACCGGCAGGCGCATAAACATGAGAAAAGTGATACCGTACATCGCCAGCGAGTTCCGGAAGGACAAGATCTGGCTGAGGCGCACGAAACCTTCCAAAAGAGATTATCGAATCGTATTAGCAATCGACGACTCCAGCAGCATGGCTGATAATCATTCAAAGGAACTGGCGTTCGAATCGTTGTCGTTAATCGGGAAAGCTATGACGTACCTGGAAGTCGGCCAGCTCGCTGTTGTCAATTTTGGAGAACGCGTGAGCATACTTCATCCGTTCGGGGAAAACTTCACAGATGAGAGCGGTGCCAGGTATCATAATTTAACATCTCCGATACTTCCCACCAATTCTTTCCGTTTGTGGAAGCGATTTTTTTAACATGTAATTATTTTCGTAGATTGATTCAAGAGATGAAATTCCAACAGAAAAAGACGATGATTGCAGAGTTGCTTGATTTCGTGATAGAAATGTTCGCATCCCAAGGAAATACCTCTGACGACGCGAAATTAGTAACTATTTTATCGGACGGAAGAGGAATGTTTTCCGAAGGAGTCGAAAACGTGTCGGCGGCCGTGAGACGAGCGAAATTGTTGAACATTTTCCTTGTTTTTGTCATAGTTGACAATCCCCTTAACAAGGTGAGAATCAAGGAAGATGCAATATATTTCTTAGATAATTATACCATTCTCTTACAGGATTCAATACTGGATATAAGAATGCCAATTTTTGAGGGTGGCAAACTATTAGGTATACGTTCTTACATGGACAGCTTTCCATTTCCGTTTTATATTATTCTCAGGGATTTAGATACTCTGCCAACAGTACTTAGCGATGCTTTGAGGCAGTGGTTCGAGATTGTTGGCAGAATCGATACGTAAAGTATTATTATATACATTCTGACCGAACGAAAATTTTGACCTAAATAAACTATTTTCATATTCCAACGTTTATTTCACTTAATTATAAGTGGGAAGAATCACGGAATACCATTCGCAGGCAGGTATTTAAAACGCCGCGTTAACGAAAGATGTTGATTACGCATTTTTCTTGCATCTCGATTCAATTATGAATTCACTAGATTTTAGTAGGCTACCCTTCACCATCGTAGCGCTGGCTATCACTTCAAATTGCATGTTTTTTTACACATATTCTATATAGGTCACCGGATAAAACTAAGTACGTTATTGAACGATCTTCTCCTACAAATGTGGCAATTTTCTCTCTGACAACACGAAATATTAATTAATATTTCGTTTGTAAAATCCGCGAATCGATATCGTTCGATAATCGAGTGTACAATCGAGATATATCGACGTCTACTATTAGACAGTAAAACGAAGATGGCGAAGGTAACATACGAGTAGCTGATGTTTGCTAGTTTGCTCCGGTGCCGTGCGTTCAGGAAAATTTGGGAAAATTGGAAAACACGGTGAATAAATCGCGTCCGGCTCGTGAATCGGCCGCGGGTGTCGTGGTGTCTACGCGTGGTGATCGCTGGCGCGGATTTCGTTCCTACGAAATATGTTGGAGGTCTGTTGAAACATGAGCGAGGGAGCGAGTCCGGTGCCGCGAACCTGCGAGAATTCGCTGGCGACCTTGAAGGATGAGGTCGACCCGGAGGAGCTGCCGCCGCGGACGATCTCGCACACCATGAGGAGGCCGCGGTTCGGCACGGGCAACGTGCCCCTCTCGCCGTACATCCTGATCGACGGGAGGAAACTACGAAGTTCCTTGGCGTTAAGCAAAAAAAAGCTCCCGCGACGCGTGAGTTTCCCAACAAATGACAATCACTTGATTACGGGATATCTGGAACCGGCCAATCCATGGAAACTCGGTAAGGATACACGCTTTATCACGTATCAAACTTCTATATTCATTTTCTCATTCTGTACTCTCCCAACGTGCAACGCGAGTCTAACTAGCCGTGCCTACCGCACGGCCCCGGGTAGTTTCTCGAGGTTCGACCGATTCAAATGTTCATACGCTCGTCTTTCGTAATGTTAGTTTAGCAGTTGCGAAGGATCTGGGACGTTTAACACGATCATTTATCCAATCCCTTCTTGTTTGTGTCTCGAGATTAATTGTAAGAAGTCTGTTCCCAAGCGAGAGGATCTAACTATTGTATTGTAGTGTTACTTAAAAAAGAACACAAACGAATTGTAGCGATAGACATTAGGCTAGATTAGTTATTGTAAGTGTCTGAATAAAGTTACGATCGATCGATCATCGTTGTAAGCTGCAACACTTTTTTATTATACACTTTTGTTGATTACATGTACATGTATATAAGTGTTTCTCACTATGTATGTATAAGCAAACGTTAGTTTAGACGTTCGTACCAATTAATTAAGAGATGCAATGTAAATTCTGATTGTAATTCTTGTAAAAGTTCCCTTGAACGAAACGAGCTACAGGAGAACAGTTGTGATATTTGTAATTAATTTATATAATCCACCTGTACGGTTCCTGTAATTATTTACTTGCATAGCTCAGTGTGTATCGGTAGGCTTACGTTTTTTTATAGGTCATGCCAAATGCAGAACATTTAAGATTTCACAATGTGTGAACCATATACTAATTATAAGTATTGATGCAATATCAAACTATGTACGAACATATAATTAACGTTTAAGCTAGTCTAGAGCTAATTTTTAAATGAATCCCGATTAATTTAAGTAGAACGAAATGTATCAAAGATTGTATTTTATACAATAAATAACTTTCTTTAAACACATTTGGCTGTTTAAAAGTGTTACAGGGAAATTAAGTGAATCCTTTGTAGTAATATAAGGTAATATAGGTGTCATCATGATTTTTATGTAAATTATACAACATTTTGTTTACTTTATTGTATTAATACGTTCTCTGTGGAAAAAAAATATGTGGAAGCTAATTCAGTGGATCTTAGG
>SHCU01000001.1:224156-291539 GCA_004307685.1 Ceratina australensis
CATTCTGTACTCTCCCAACGTGCAACGCGAGTCTAACTAGCCGTGCCTACCGCACGGCCCCGGGTAGTTTCTCGAGGTTCGACCGATTCAAATGTTCATACGCTCGTCTTTCGTAATGTTAGTTTAGCAGTTGCGAAGGATCTGGGACGTTTAACACGATCATTTATCCAATCCCTTCTTGTTTGTGTCTCGAGATTAATTGTAAGAAGTCTGTTCCCAAGCGAGAGGATCTAACTATTGTATTGTAGTGTTACTTAAAAAAGAACACAAACGAATTGTAGCGATAGACATTAGGCTAGATTAGTTATTGTAAGTGTCTGAATAAAGTTACGATCGATCGATCATCGTTGTAAGCTGCAACACTTTTTTATTATACACTTTTGTTGATTACATGTACATGTATATAAGTGTTTCTCACTATGTATGTATAAGCAAACGTTAGTTTAGACGTTCGTACCAATTAATTAAGAGATGCAATGTAAATTCTGATTGTAATTCTTGTAAAAGTTCCCTTGAACGAAACGAGCTACAGGAGAACAGTTGTGATATTTGTAATTAATTTATATAATCCACCTGTACGGTTCCTGTAATTATTTACTTGCATAGCTCAGTGTGTATCGGTAGGCTTACGTTTTTTTATAGGTCATGCCAAATGCAGAACATTTAAGATTTCACAATGTGTGAACCATATACTAATTATAAGTATTGATGCAATATCAAACTATGTACGAACATATAATTAACGTTTAAGCTAGTCTAGAGCTAATTTTTAAATGAATCCCGATTAATTTAAGTAGAACGAAATGTATCAAAGATTGTATTTTATACAATAAATAACTTTCTTTAAACACATTTGGCTGTTTAAAAGTGTTACAGGGAAATTAAGTGAATCCTTTGTAGTAATATAAGGTAATATAGGTGTCATCATGATTTTTATGTAAATTATACAACATTTTGTTTACTTTATTGTATTAATACGTTCTCTGTGGAAAAAAAATATGTGGAAGCTAATTCAGTGGATCTTAGGCACTGAAAAAGAATATTTGATTTTTTTTTCTTCTGTACATACACGTACATACGTTTTGTGAAAACACAAGATATTTAGCTGTGCTCGTAAGAAAATTGTATAGACGTTGATTTCCTGTTGATCCTCTGCTTCCAGGGTCAAATTTATCAACTTGCTTTGTTGCGATACAGAGGTGAACATTCAATGGAAATGTAGACACTAATTAATGAATCAAGTCATTGCTACAAATGAAAAAACGCTTGGTGAGTCACCAGTGAACCGCCGCAGCGAACGTGTTAACAAAAAGAACCGTTATTATATTTATATTTAGACGAAATAACGAAATGAGTGATTTTCAAAGTTATTGTACCGTTTAGCAACAGTTTTGTCGGACTTAGGTGTTGAGTATGTAATCTCCGAGCATCATTCGTTAGTCATTTACATCGTGACGTTCATTAAAATCGTTCTATTTATTAATGGATCCACTGGTTAATTGTTCGCAGCCGAAAATGCGAATTGCGAGGACGTAATCTCAGCGTACAAGGAGTCCTGTTTAAAACACAACTCGGAACCTCTGGAAACAGTTATGAAACAACTTGAGGTGAGCCACCGTTGATAAATTAAAATTCATTCTATTAACGATGACCTATTGTTCTCGCAGAATTTGTCTACGTTCGAGCTGCGCAATGAGGAATTAAATTTGAAAGGGGAGACGCTGGACGTGAGTCGCGCGGAGCCTTTGGAAGAAATTTTCAAAAGAGTCCAGTTTAACAGAGTCGATCTAGAAGCTACGTCTCTCAGCGACGAGGTACTTACCTTCGATTCTCAACGAGTTCCGAATTGCTTCGAAACATTATTAAATGTCGTTTGTCGTTTTTTAATTATAGAGTTCTGTGATATTATTTGATATGTTAGAGTATTATGAGTCTGCGAAACAGTTGAACATTTCACTTAATCAAGACATTGGGATTCACGGCTGGCAAGCATGCGCGAATATGATAAGAAAGGTATAACAAAGTATTATTTAAAAAAAAATTTGAGAAAGTATTAATACGTGGTTAATTATATTTCTTTTTTTTTAAATCGCACATAGAATGAGTGAGAAAGATTGAAACACTAAATTGGTTCAAGAATAAAGCCTTGTTATTAACGTAATCATTATTTGTCTAGACCCAATGTTTAGAACATCTCGAAGCTAAGGATGTAATTCTTAACGAACAATACATGAATATATTGAGTCGTGCGTTACGATTAGTCTGCCATCTCCATGTGCTTAAATTAGAAAATTGTGGACTTTCAGGAAGATCTATCGTCACACTAGGTATTTATTAAGCAAATACAAGTTTGCTAGACCTATTTACTTATAATTTCCTTCTAATTTTACACAATCGCCGCTCCTAAAATTTGTTAGTTAAGGTCCACAAAACGTCGAAGACGCGACCTAAACGTTAAATAGACAAGCATGGTAAACTTGCTTCTAGTCACGTAGATAGATTTTTCTATCGGACAAATTTGCAAATATCGAGACAGACTGAAAAATGGTACCGGCGATTTTTATACCGAGTTAACGCGTTTCGTTCACAGTTGCAGCTTTAAAAATGAATACTGGGATAAGAGAACTTTACTTAGCTGACAATGGGCTGAACTTATACGATGCAATACAGCTCGGTTCTCTCCTTAGGTTAAACAATCATATACAATTGCTCGATATTAGGTATGGAATAATTAGAAATTCAAATGATGGCTTTAAGTTTCTGACTAATAATATTTTCTCAGTAATAATATGATCCAAGACGCTGGAGTGCGGGATATTCTAGAGGGTCTCATAAATCAAATAAATGAGGATAAGGACGGCAAAGGATTGAGCATATTAATATTATGGAACAATCAACTGACAAAAAAGTCTGGCCCTTATTTTTCACGCATCATAGTACGTAACATCGACTGTTCTCATCAGTTTTATTTCCTTAACGATTTGTATTTATACGTTTAACATACATTTATGTACGCAGGGACTATGCAAAACGTTAGAGACATTAAATATTGGGAATAATCTGTTGACTGATGATACGTTAGTTGCTATTAAGGACGCGCTGAAGAAGAACCGTATATTGTTACAATTGGGAATGCAGTCGACGGATTTAACGTGCGACGGAGTTATCATGCTGTCCGAAATTATCGAGATTAATCAAGTTTTGCAAGTAGATATCTGAATGATGAATCGGGTGAATAAAGGAAAACAGTTTGCATCGTTTTTTCTTGTTATTTTCAGAGGATAGATTTGCGAAATAATGACATACGACTCTTCGGATTGGAGGCGCTCAGTTCAGCGATGAAAAAAAATCGAAGTATTACTAAAATAGATTTGGACGAGAGGCCTGATGCGAAAATAGTAAGTAGCAGTATAATAATACGGTACAGCTTTCATCGGATTGTTCCTCACGTTTCATTCTCGACCGTAGGTTCATTCGACCGACATCTTGCCAAAGTACACGCAGCTACTAGCCGAAATACGGAGCAGTTGTTTGGAAAACGAGCAAAACCGCGCGTTACAAGAGACTAACGAAGGTTTTGATAATTCCTATCATAGCAGATTCTGTAGTACAACCTCCCGTAAAATCTCGCTCACATGTCAAACACTGCCATGCTCTCCATCATCCATGATCTCGTCGGGGAAAGATGAGAGACCTATGCTCGAACCGAAACGTGTCAACGGGGGTCGCCTTCGTTCACCAGCCCCCAGTCCCGCATCATCACCCGTAGCCAGTCCGATACTAAGCCCCTCGCGAAGCCGGTTCGTGGTGTCCCGCGTGCCGGAAACTTTGCGCCCGACAGACTGCTCCTCGACATCTACTACTTCGTCATCAGTTGTTCTATCATCACCTGCCTGTGTCACGTCCGCAAGTGGGTCATCTAGATTTCGTGTTTCAGTTGTTGAATCAGCAAATACCGTATCGTTACCTAAAATCACGACCACCGAAGCTGATATCGATCTAAATACGAAAATAAACGCCGACGACGACGACAACAACGACGTATCCGACGAATCGACAAAGACTAACGAGAATGAGCGTCTAGTTTCGGACACGTGTGTTCCTCCAGACGCGGCGACCGAACGCGCGAACGAGTTGATCGCGGTTCGGCCAAACGAGAACGCGAGCTCCGTTACCGCCGAAGAGAATCAGGTCGTCGCCACGACTACGGATGATGTTAAAGCCGTGGACGGAGACACGGAAGTAGACGCAGATAAGAGAGTAACGATCGACGAGGTCGAGTCGCCGGTAAAGCATGACCCGATACAGAAGAGTAGTTCGAATATAGGGAAGCTGCTGTCGCTGTTCCAGCAGTCTAGCTGCTTTTTCTCAGATTCTGTGTCGATCAATCAGTTGAAGAGCAAGAGCACGTTGCAGGGTAGCATAAACAGTATGATGACGCTCGGCGACAAATTCCATTATTACATAAAAGACAAGAGGGACCGAATTTACAGCCGCGAGACCGAGGACAAGAAATCCAAGTTCTTCAACGTCTCGCAGCTGCCCAGCTTGCAGAGTTTAGCGAATATAATTCCGTCGTTCAGGGTCGAGGGACAGCAGTTGAGCGCTCTTGTCAGCGACGAGAAGCCTTGCGTCAAAGACACGGGCCCTTCCCTCGGGAGAGACAAGGAGAACGGCGAGGGAAGGGATTCCGCGGAGGAGAAAAACCTCGAAGAGAACTTCGACGTTCCCGCTTTGGACAAGCGATTGCCCGAGGGCATGAAATCAAAACTTCCTGCTGGTGTTACTAACAAGGACGTGGTGTTGGCCGCGAACTGCATCGTCTCGAACATAATCGACACCTGTTCGAAGCTAGTAAACGATAACTTGTTGACGCACGTCCCGAATAGTAACACGATCGTACCTGTACCTAAACTGCTAGGTATACCTGAATACTCTGCCTACAGAGCAGCTAGAAACGATGTACAGAGGGATATGGTGGATCCTGATCACGTTCAAGGTTCAACAGACAGTATTAACTTTACTAGTGATAGCAACTCGTTGTCATGTAGTATAGCGTACGGCGACGACTCGAGGATGCACAATTTAATATTAAACTTAAGTACAAAGGAGGACGATTCTGGTTTTACTGTAAATAACACAGGAAGAGGCGCGTGTCGTAACGCGGCATGTTTCGCGTGCAACGAGAGGAAGCGTGTAAATAATAGATCTACCGATTGTTACAACGTTGGCCCGGATTGTTTAAATAGCCAAGTTACCAGAACGTATAGTACCGGCGATAATAAAGATGTTTATATGGACGATTTAGAGACAGAGGATTCGCCTCGTGCAAATAGGGACGATGATGTTGTAAATAGTCGGACCGAAGCAGAGATATCGAACGCGGCGTGCGTTATAAAAGACAGGAGAGGTAGCAACGTGAGCATCGTGTTGCCTCCGTCGAGGATGGGCGACTTGAACAAGCTTTTACTTAGCAACTTTATCAATCGCGTATCGCGCATTTCGATCAACGGGACTCCGGTGAAAAAGATCTCGATTAGCGGTTACTGGCCGAACAACGCCAAAGTGAGGACTCTGTTCTGCGATCTTTCTCAGATATCCGGCTCGGATGCTGTGTCAGAGGCCGAGGAGAGCGGCGATACCCGCGGGCTCGTTTCAGTACCTGTACATTCGATAAAGAACGAGGCTCCTCGTGGGCTCGGTAACTTTGCTCAACGATCGAACTGTACAAATTCGGACGAGGAGACCGATGCTCGTCGATGTTTGAACGCGATCGTCAGCTCCTCGCCGGCAGCTGAGAGCACGATCGTCGTCGATTCCGTTTCGCTGTCCGTCGCGTCCGATCCGAGTGCGAATATCGCTGAAACTTCGTCGGTAATACGTGCAAACAGGTGAGTGAAGCTTAAGCAAGTTGCGAGTATCGGTGATCAAAGGGATTTATCTGTCGTACATTTAAATTTGTTTTCGATGGATTGCGAGGTACATTACGCCGATTGTTAATTATTGTTTCACGCTTTAACGCCGTTCAGACGTTTTCACGCTGCTTATTATTGTTCATCGCATCGTGTTCGATGCGATGGTGTCGAGCGCTGTTGAATCAAGACGAAACACTTTGATCGGGAACGAGGCTTATACTTTTATTTATGCTGATTTCAACATTATCTTATGTCTCGCTTGCAATAACTCTCGTTCGACTAATGATACATGTCATATTAATTATCCTTCTTAAAAAGAAATACATTCGCTTCATATTATACTTCCTACAGCTAATATAAATTCGTAACTGTTTTCTCCATTATTTCATCTGACGTCTAACACGCAGAGATCAGAGTCTACTGCAATTGTTTCGTCAAATCGCGTAGTGTAGCATACGTTTCTTTAAATGTGCGTTTAGTAATAGAGGACGAGATCGTAGAACAGCAAATTGTTTAATTACCTTATAAGAATCGTTGACGCATCGTTTTTGTAGCACAAAATAAAAATACGGAGGAGGAGCAGGAAGAGGAAGAGGACGATGATGAATTGCAATTTGTTGAAGGCGAAAGTGTGGATAGCGAGGAGAGGCGAAGATATATCGAGGAGAATGATGTTAATTTTGACGATGAACTCGACGAACTCGAACAACTGAAAATGCTTCTCGAGCCAAAGTACCAGCGTTACGCTAGATGGAAGATCTAAAATCGTGTTGTGCAAGAGTGTGACGATTCACAGGGATTTATATTGTACAAAGCGAGGCAAATGTTTAAGCGGCCGCTCGCACGGGTAACCATCCGCCACATTCTATATTTTATTTATGTACGTAGATGTTTTACTGGCTAACGTTTCGACAGAATTTTGTTTTACGTTTTTGAGGTATACAATGAAGTCTATGCATACACAGTGAAGTCATATTCCAAAGTTGAATCACCGCTTTATTGTCGTACTTGAAGAATTCATTCCTGCTCGGCTATTTAGAGAGATACATCAGGTAGCAAATTAATCTCTTTAAATACGTGAACAAGAATTAACTCTCTGAGTCTAACGTTACAAGGGTATGTTCAACTTCGAGATGTGTACGAATATTCATAGATTTCATTGTAATTGTTTTTAACTAAGTCACGGAGCCTGGATACCTCTGCGAGCGACTGCGATTGTTGTTGTTATTGTACATACGAACAATTTGCAGTGTTTTATACGTTAGAATTTCGTTCAGCTTTAGGTAGAAGCGCAGGGGAGAACCGGAATAATAAAAAAAAACCTTGTACGAATCTACGTGTATTAGGAAGTAATGTTAGTACGTGGTTGATTCTAGTCTAGAGAAACAATTGATCTATTATATATATATATATATATTTATAGATATATATATATTCTAGTGTGAACTTAAAAAGAAAATGAAAAAAATATAGATGTCACAACAAAGTTCTAAAATCTAACGGTGGCTATTTTGATATAATTTTTTCGAATCGTACAGTCGTTCGTAATGATCGCTTGCCGAAGACTTTTGTTCTCTCGTAGACGATTCAAAAAATCGACTGTAGTTTCAAATTGTTAGACCGCGGACATTTAGGCAATAGTAACATCGACACGTTTGGCAAGATACAAACCGCGTTGTGATTTACAACGATGCACGGTAGCTTGCGAAAGTAATCGAACATCTTTTAAAACTGAATAATTCGTACGTGTAAAAAAAATTGCTGGATAATTTTTATTCGGAATCATAAAGGACAAAAGAAGATTTGCATACTTGTTTATTGGAGTTTCTAATAAAACTTTGAAATAATAGGAAATTTCAAGCTTTTATTAGTCCAATTAACAGTCGATTACTTTGTTTCTTTATAATTCCGAGAGGTAACGATTGTTTCAATTTTTGTTTACACGTTACGTAATATGGTCTGAAGAAAATTTGAGTCGAATATTAAAAAAGTTATTCCGTTTTAATAAGGTGTCTAAATAATTACGTGAGCTACTGTAAGTTTGGTGAGAATGCTGGTCGCTGCTGATAGTCGAAGAAACGTATCGTTTAAGTCCCTGTGTTTAGATTTCGCTGAAATGGTCCGGGGTCTAATCGCCGACAATTCGAATGTGTTATCCGCTGACGTTTAGCTTTCCAAATGATTTGCACATAATTGAAATTGTGCATAATGTAGAGATGGATGTATATAATAACTGTAACTATTGTACTACCTTAAATGTGCGCGAACCGCGTATTAAGACGCACACCGCGGCCAGCCGATTGTTAATTTTAAAAAGAGGTTTCAGTTTATCGTATGGAAAGTATTAATGAAATTGTTATATCGTAACATCAGATTTTTATTTATGGATTGTAAACAATTTCAATATTGACATAATATATTTTTATTACATCGCGTAAAAAGTACGGTATAAGAATGATATATCGTTGGCTCGTTTACGGAAAGTCGTTGGTATCCGGACTACTTATTCGACGTCTTTGCTATTCGAAGATTCCATACTTGTTACAACTCTATATTCGTAAACGGAAGCTTTCCTTTAATATGTTATTTCTATGAGTACGTTGATAGGGTGAGACGATTAGGGTGAAACGATGAGAGAACGACGTGATCACGCGAATGCCACTATTTTTTCTCGATCCGTGTCGAAAACCTTCTCAACACCAATGATTGGCAGGTCGGAAATTGTCTTTTTACGTCTGTATACTTTGTATATACATATTTGTAATTTTTTTAATCGAAATTTATTCTTACCGAGAGGATTGCGAACGTTCGAAGCAACACTCGATTTCAACAAAACACAGTACCATTGCTCAGAAGCTCTTAAATACAAACGACGTGTATACGTGTACACGCGTGTACGTATACGTACGCGTATAAAGGGGATCATCGTGAAACATAGCAGCATAATTGAACACGCTCATGCGAAACACTTTTCGACCGAATATATTACCTATTAATTTAGTAATGCAACCGAGACGATTATTGTAATTAATTTTGCATACGTACGCGCTCCCGGCTCGTATGCGTTTACATTGTCAAGTGAATTTTATGTACAATTTATATATATTGAGAAAGGAATTGAATTTATTAAGAATTTTATCACACCGAGAAATGAGAGAATAAAGATGGTTTACTAACATGTTGCAGTTTAACATCGGGTAATTAAATGATAATAAAAATCGTTACTTAAAACATTTTTTATATAACCGAGAATACTGATTGCGGTGATTCTACTTTTCTACCCGATTTCCTCGCACCAAATCTCTCCTGAAAACAATTATAAAAAGCAGTACATGTTTCTCGAAGCAGTTTATTCAACTCTCAATGAGTGTACTCGCTATTCGTTAAAAGTTCCGTCGTTAAAACATTTTTTTATACCAAGAAGAGTATTAATTTGCGGCTAGACCAAACGCTTCGACGGCGGATGCGCGTCGAGGGGGATTATTAATGACCTTTTTTCTATTTCCCTCTTACCCTCTCCTCCCTCCGCCTTTTCCCTTAGCGGCGATGTGCAACAAGGGGAAGGATAGAGGGGATTGACAGTCAGCAGCGGGCAGCCGCGAGGCTGTGAGTTTTATTTCTGACCACTGGACTTGTGCGGTCAGTTACTCGAATATAGAACAATTTTACCTGGATATAAAAATGCTTTGTTTCTCTGCCGAGTTAGAAATAAATCATTAAATTGTAAATACCCGTTCGCGTTGTTTCAACCCTCGCTGTTACTAACGGAGGTGCTAGGGATGTGAGCCTAGTCCTTCGAAAATCTCGACGAAGGAATTAGCCCGCAGTTTGTCAGTTCGTTAATAAATAAAACGTACACACGGCCGTTATGCTGGGAGAAATAACGTAGAATCTATTAATAATTCTGTAAAACGTCTCCCCCTGAACGCAAATATCGCGCGGTTCTCATACTTCGCGATTTTGGAATATTGATCGTGTAATGCGAAAGATTTGTGCTCCCAAACATAGTCGGTCTTTGAGAAAACCCCGAGAGTGTGTTATTTATCAGTGAATATCTTCTTACAGGAAGTAGCCCGATAGGAAGCGTCGATGATGAGAAATCAGCACCGTTGATTCGGTTTTTGTTCTTGTTAATCGGTAATAATACTGTTAATCATTTTATGTCACTTTTTAATTCAAAGAACTGGCCTGCATATTAAGTTCGTTCTTTTGAACAAAACTCGATTCTATTTCATCAATTTTAATTATTATTTTAGTTATTTTTAAAGCGATTCTAATTCTATTTTCATATTTCAGGTATTCCTGATTGAAATGTACCATTGGAATTATTCAGAGACAGTGATCAATCAATTGGTTCGACACTGTCTTAAATCCTGATAGATATAATGTAAATAGGACATAATTGATGTCATGCACTCTTGTCTCGTTTGTGTCATGGAGAATTAATTTTTCTGAGGTACAGATTGCTTCTTAATGATTATTCAGAGACTGGAACGAAGATGTAATTGAAGTCGTGTGTGTTCAAGCTTGGATATGGTAACTATGAATTCTGAACAGTCGGCATGCCGCCGAAAGCCAGGTGAGAATAGCGATGTTGGTGGGACGGCCAGGAACAGAGATACTCAATTAAATCAATGTAACAATCAAAATGGTGAAGCAGTCGACAAATCTCCGAGCAGCCCCACATATCATATCACTGCCTCATGTGCCGAAGACACACCAAATTATCTCGTCTATCAAAAAGTAATTAACTCGTTTGAAATCAGAAACTACGCTGACTGCGTATCATCGAATCTGATATTTCGCTTAACGCTGCTATCTCTGAATTTTAGATGGAAGCTATCGTAGAAAAGATGTCTGATGAAGTTACAGGCGTCCCAGTGAAAACGGTGAAAAATTTTATGACGAAAACGCCGTCCGTTTTTACTGGTAATACATCGTGATTCTTAATACGTATCCAATTTTCATTTTTTAATATAACAGCCGTTTAATTAATTTCGCGTCGCTGTAGGAACGGATTTAATATCTTGGATGATGAAGACCATGTCTATAGATGATCAAGGTACAATAGTAGAGAATTCAAGCATAGACTGGGGCACCTAATTTGGGCCTCTATATTCCCTGTTGATTTCTGTTACATTATTTGAATTTGATGGCAGAGGCGCTTCACGTGGCACACCTAATGGCATCCCATGGATATTTCTTCCCCATCGATGACCACTGCCTTACCGTAAAGAACGATAATACTTTCTACAGGTTCCAAACACCATACTTTTGGCCATCGAACTGTTGGGAACCGGAGAACACTGACTATGGTACAAATCATTTTTCTCCGACGATCTTCCTTTAGAGCTTGCGTTTTAAATTCGTAAAAAATTTTAGCTGTTTACTTGTGCAAACGGACGATGCAGAACAAAACTCGTCTGGAGTTAGCAGACTACGAGGCTGAGAATTTGGCTAAGCTGCAGAAAATGTTCTCAAGGAAATGGGAGTTCATTTTCATGCAAGCGGAGGCTCAGAGTAAGGTCGATAAGAAAAGAGACAAATTGGAAAGGAAGGTGCTCGATAGTCAAGAAAGAGCTTTCTGGGATGTCTACAGACCGATGGTACTTATTATTACTAGATAGACAATTTTATGCAGTTACGATAAAAAACAGTTTAATTATTTTTTAACAAATTCTATGTCTTAATTCATTTCATTATTATATAATGAATATGCTTCAGCCCGGTTGTGTTAACACGACCGAGATGGATATAAAGAAAGCGTGTCGTACTTATAAACCAACATCGAAGTCTAGCAAACATCATCAACTAGGCATAGCTAGTACAGATGTCCCTTCGCAATCTGAGTCTTCGGTATCAGCGATAGAAACATTGAATAAAGAAATTGAGATGTTGAAAGCTAGATTAGATCGAACGAGTACGAAGGTCTCGAAAGTCTCCGAGGCGTAAGTAAATTTATACAAAAGCGATCCACTTCACTTTAGCCCTAAGTAATTTCATGTTCAATTCTAGTCTGATCGCATATTTTGAGCAGTACATGGAATACGATCCATTTGTCGTACAGCCGGAATTGACGAACCCGTGGATATCTGATAATCCAGAAATGTGGGAGCAAGAAAAATTGGCGTACGTAAATTTTAATATCACGTATCTCACAAGGACCAAGTTTTTAATTTATGTATAAAAGACGTTGATATTCATTTGCATGTTAGAAAATTACTAAATGAAAGTATATCTCGATAGGAAAGAAATAGCTACGAGGCGGGTAAAGAGGTGGGCTTTCAGCTTGCAAGAGTTACTGCAGGATCCCGTGGGTAGGGAACAGTTCACACGATTTCTGGATAAAGAGTTCAGTGGCGAGAACCTGAAGTAAGTGCCTCGTACGTGAAATAATATTATTAGAGTTGGGCGATGATAGATATCCGCACATCTCTGAAAATTATCAAATAAAACACAAAGAAGAATTGGTTGTCATTTATGTTACCAGATTCTGGGAAGCCGTGCAGGAATTGAAGACGCTGCCGCAGAAGGAGGTGCAGAACAAAGTGAACGAGATCTGGAACGAGTTCTTGGCCCCGGACGCCAGCTGCCCGATTAACGTCGACTCTCGGTCGTACGAGATAACGAAGAAGAACTTACAGAAACCAGATCGTTGGTGTTTCGACATAGCAGCGGTACAAGTTCAAAACCAAAAATTCTCGTTAAAGTTGCTAGTCGCTAAAGTCTCGAAGATGACAGTAAAAGGTCTCGGTGTACTTAGACCGAGCAGATTTAACGTGATAAACGCTTAGCGAATGAAGTATAATAAGAGAATGTTCCGTGCTATTGAATTTTAGGCGCACGTATATCATCTGATGAAAAGCGATAGTTACTCGAGGTATCTTCGCTCGGAAATGTATAAGGATTTTCTCAGTGGCTCGAAGAAAAAGGTCAATATATCATTTATAAACTACATTCTAACATATTAGAACAAACTAGTTGATTAACAAGTAGATAGTAACACCCTTGACACGTAGTATGTTAATTATTACCTACCGGAATAAGTTCCTACGATTTAATCAGTGCAATCAACGAAGCAATTTTCTCGCGCTTCATCGAAAAAAATTATATTTTAAGAAATACTTAAATGTCGATCTAAAAATTCGTACGAACTTGTTCCGATACTTAATACAATTACTATATTATAATTGTAATTGTTGTTGCAACTATTCATTACTCCTGATGCTTTTATTTAAAAAAAAAACACTCACACAAATATGAAGATATTATAATTTCTCTCATCGTTATCGCTAACATCGTTGCCATCGTCTTGATCATCACGGCCTTCCCATCGCTCTTGTCATCATCCCTGTTCATCGCCGTCATCACCGTCGTCGTCATCACCATCAATCATCATCATCATCATCATCATCATCGTCATGTGTTGTAGTATTAATTGTAAAATCATTAGTCTTGCTATTATTATTTCTGTTACTCCTTCATTTATTACTGCGGTAACTTTAAGATTTTAGATTAAGCAATCTGACGATCCCTATTTTAACTGTGGATTAATTTCGATTTATTTGAAGGCAGTTACTTTTTTTCATCTGTACTTGTTTCTTCTTTTTGCAGGAGTTGTCCAATCTTTTGTTAATTCGGCTTTCAATTGCAACTTTACTACCGACATTGTATGTATCACGTAGATATGTTTATTTCAATCATAGATTATCGACAGTCTTTTGCCATCATCTTTTTTATTCCTTGGAACGTATTTTTCAAACAGCTTCTAGCTAGCAGTCAATAAATTCTCTATGTAACACAGAATAAATGGTAATTAAATAAACTATAAAGAAGTTTCTGTAGATGAAAATAAAAGGTTTCGATGGAAATCATCTGTAGATTAAAATACAGTATTTCATTCTCTGACATCATCATTTATCGCAAATCGTTTTACAACACGTGAACAATATATATCGTAGTCGCCGCGCAGCGACGCGGGCACGTTTCTATCAAATTAACTAAAGAGAATCGAAGGTATTATTATTATTATTTGTTAATAAAATCACGTATTTTCCTGGATTATTTCAGACCTCGGTAAAAGGTATTCGTTCTATTGTGTCGTTCAGCGGGCGCAGGGACACGGCCACGTCCTAATTCACCGGCAATGTACATTTAATCACGAGAAACGAGATTTCCGCGAATCTCGTTTCGACGTTTTCGTGTTCAGACCGACTCTCCAGGAAGGACGACGCCCGTTCAGTTTGTTGCTGTTCCCCGAGTAAAAAGTAAGTAAATAAACAGGCGAAATAGTTCTGTCAAGTTTTAGCCGCGAGAGAACCCACAACCGAGGAGCATCGGAATTGAATTGAATTAACGCGGAACGCGCGTAACGCGCCCGCGATTTTCCTCAAACTATCTGTAGAAAAACGTTGAATCTTCTAGTTGTGGGTTTCCTTGAAACAATTTACCCACTAAACGAGTGCTAAGTTCTGTAAATATAATCCACTCCGATAGACGTATCTCGCATACATACATAAATATAGCAGTGGGAAAAATCCGTAGAGAAGAATCCTCCAAATAATTATTTCGTAGAATTACACACACCACGTCGTTAATTGATCGTGTCATCGTAATATATTTTTCTCTACCCTCGAGTTAATCGTATCGGAGTAACAATTTTTTAAATCGAGAAACTGTTGATTCATAGAATTACACTAAGTAATATATGTGCATACTTTTATCTACCTTAATTCGAATTAGAATACAGTCGGGATGTAATTGATACTTTTTATCGAGAAACTATACGTACGTATAATACGATTCGTAAACTGCTACGTCGTTAATTGATCGTGATATCGTACTATATTTTTCTCTATCCTTGAATTAATAGTACAACCGTGAAGTAATAATTCCTTTCACCGAGACACTGTACATATTTACTAATTTCATTCATAGAACCACGCTAATCGACCCGTGTCATCGTGATATATTTTTCTGTAGCCCCGGGATTAATCGTAGACTCGCGAGGTAGTAATTGTTTTGAATCGCGACGCTACACGTGTATTTCGGCTAATTTGATATCGCGCCGGTTGTTCCATCGTTAGACACGAGAAAATACTTGTTCCAGTTAGATAGAGTCGATCGATTAGCCAGCGGTGCATGCGGAGTTTATTTAGAGGCGAGCGAGACGCATGATTAACCGACCTGTTCACGATATAAAATTAGCGATTGTTGTTAAAAGAGCCGAGTATTGAACAGTGGGAGGGCCGCGTTATATTCTTTCATATCTTCAATAAGAAATGTTCGTCAATATAAATAATATTGTTGAGAGATGAATTCCTACTTTCTGAGTAAACGTATTGTAAACTCTGTATGCCTTCAACGAATGCTTACGGTGTTTGTTTAAGATTAATAAAGAAAGAAACAATAGGAATACCGCACACCTATTTTCGTAACGATTATATTTTTCATGGATATATATTATATATATTATAGTAGTGTAATCGTAGAATAATGTATCGTACGAGGGATTACATTTGCAATCTTGTAAAATCTATTGTAAGCTAGGCTGACGTACTGTAAATACATATGAATAGTTCGAACGAGTAAGTTACCTCTTTGTCTGTAGATAGCTGATCACCCGGGAGTTCATTTTCCCAATTAATTCTACGACTTTTATTCCAAATGTTTCTTTAGCAGATTTTTAATTCGCACCCTCATCTAATTTACTGGGACACCTTGTAGAGTAAGAAAGAAGTTATACACAGACATAATTCTCTTTATTTAGGACGGACTAATACATGTGATAATACTTTCTCTCAGTTTCTCTCCTATCTGTTTCGTTACTCAATCTGGTTTTACTATTTCCTTAGCTAGAAATTCGTTTATAATACAAAATGATCGTGCTCGTTCAGGGCCGGGGAACCTGTGGCGTTCTAATATTTTAGTACTTATTCATCTGATAAAAATATAATAGAAATGATCGTTCTTATTAAAGAATTTGATAGACGGGCAATGGCTTGGCTTATTACCCTGTCGACTGAACACACACACGCACATGACTTTATGAAAAAAGATTCCCCATCCCTGCGTTTATCATTCCTTAAAAATATAGACTTAACTTAACTAAAAAGATTAACGTTGACACTTGACGCGTAGAAAAATTAAAAAACACATTTTTTCGCAAGTTGCGCGCACGAAAATCCAAACGATAAATAAGAATGAAGGGAAAACGAGTATTTGGCATAAATAATATTCCGTGCGCGCTTAGTTTTTCGTTTTGATAATCTCTAACGAGAGTTCCTCCTAGCTACAATACTTCGTCCGCAATAAAATATATTGCCTAGTTAAAGATTTACGCTAAAGGATACACGTTTAAAGTATCGTCGTCGAATTTCATCTATCTAACGGGATATTCCAATTCGGAACGTCCTCGACTAATCCTATAAAAATTGTATAAAAATATACGTTCGCTATCGAAACTATGTCCATGTAATTAAAAGGTATTGCACAACTGCGATTCTACTTAATGTGTCCGTCAGCGTTGATTTCCGTTCGTCAAGCACCACGAATAGAGTGATCGGACTTTGGTATAAACTATACAATTTCCAAGTGATCGAATTCGTTTCAACATCGATTGTCCAAGCTGTCAATTAAAAATCCCACTAACATACACGGAATGTATCGGTGTTCGACGGGTAGTAATACTAACGATGTATCACCGGATACACCGGATAATGGGACGGCTAAATCGAAGAACAATGATTCTAGAAAAGAATTAATTATCGTTAATAGACTGCTGATTTTTATACAAATAATAAAATTATGTACACCACGTAATGCGTCCTTCGAAAAACCAGACGACTATTTCTTCTTTATTCGGAAAAATGTAGAAGTTACTCGATCACGCTCTATTATTCTGAAAATCTGCAGTCTATGGCAGTTACGACGCTGTCTGATAAATGAGACCGCGGATTTTTATACGAAACCAACATTTCTAATGTGAATGTATAAAATCAATCCTAAATAATAAATGATGATATTACGTACGCGAGCAAACTTAACGTATTTTCTATAAATGCATAAAATCCGCAGTTTACTGATAATACTCCTAAGCTTGTGCAATATTCAACCTAAATCCTAAACGATCAGAAAATGTTATACAACCACGAGGGCCTTCTTCTTGCTCCTCTTGATGAACGGCACCAACGCCCAGAGCGCGGTACCTAATATAAGGATAATACCGAAGGTCAAGAAGATCGGTTTGTAAGATCCAACCGTCTCGAAAACGACGCCGCAGATCGGTGGCCCCACGAGTTGAAGGACCCCGTTCACGAATAAGGAAATTCCGTAAGAGGAACTGAGCTTCTCGGTGCCGAGCATATCGGCAAGGATCACGGTCGTGATGCCGATGTACATTCCCGAGGAGAGGCCGAACAGCGCGCAGAAGAAGGAGAGCATCGCGTAGCTAGTGGCCATCGGTAAAAGAGCCAGAGCGATGCCGCTGGTCCCTAAGCCACCGACGAAGTAATAATATTTTGGCACGAAGTCGATGTCCGAGAGGGAGGCGCCGCTGATGCGACCGACCAGGTCCAACGCGGACACGACTGACAGCAGCAACGCGGATGAGTTCTTGTCGAAACCCTGGGAGATCGCGTACGATGGTAAGAGGATCATGAAGTTGGTGTTGCTGATGGCTGAGGTAGAGTTCGAGATCAGAATCACGAGGTAAATTGGGTCCTTGAGCACGCTGAAGTCGAAGAACAGTAGCTTCTTACTATTCTTATTTTCCGTAGATTTCAGCGACGAGGTCCTGGACAACGATTTGCTCGATCCCTTCCTGCGTTTCTTGTTTCTGGTCAGAGACAAGCTCTCGGTCTTTGACTTGTTCGAGGCGAGGCTTCCGCGTCGTGTGTATCTGTCGTAAATCACCGTGTCGTCCCATTTGTTCAACTTCGATTCTTTACGATCAGGACTTTCTTTTGGTTCTTCTTCCTTTTTCACCTCCACGGTATTCTCTTCTGTTTTTTCTTTCTTCTCATCGTCTACAGTATGGTCCTCCGGTTTTTCTTCTTTTTTGTGATCTCCGGTGTCTTCTTCTGTCTGAGAAGCCTGACTGGCTGCGGCTTCGCAGCACTCCTCCTTTTTCGATGCCTCGCAGCAGGAAGTCTCATTTTCGATTGTAGATACTGTTTAAAATTCAGTTTAATACATTAATTTATTTTACTTATATCAATTATATAATTCAGTTTACTTGTATTAATTTTCGCTTGCAGCAGAATTTGTAAGAAAACAATTTCGTTTTTCAAGATAAATAATATTAAAATTAGATATTAAAATTCTAATTGTCGATTGAGATTTGGAAAAATTAAATAATCTGCAGCGTTGGTTCGATGCTTCCACTATGATTTCATTAATTCATTTATCTGTAATTACCCGTTGACTTTCCCTTGTCGACCGGCTCGTCTATAGTCAATCCTTCGTTGTCGATCCCTCCTTCTATCGGTACCCTGACCATGTGCTGCTCGACCGGGTGATACAAAAGTCCACAGACCAAGGTGTTCAACGTCATCGCTCCCATGATTAATACGGCGCCTCTGGATGAACAAACAACACATTTTTATAATCATAAAAATGAAATTGAACACGAAGATATATGAATGAAAATTATTTGATTACCTGTATCCGAAGCAGTCGAGCAGGTATTGAAGAAACGGTGGCAACACTATAGTTCCAATAGCGCTGCCAGAAATGCACAGGCCGTTAGCGAGACCCCGTAGTCTCTTGAAGTACGAGGTGACGATGTAAACGGTTGGTGGAAACGTCAAGCCAGCTCCAATTCCAACCATCAAACCATAACTAGACATAAATATTTTAAATCGTTCATATTTCCATATAGCTTCGCTGTGAAAAAGAAATAGTAGTTTCGGTTTTCCTCCAATTTCATGACAAGATAAAATCATAGGGAAACATGCTAGAAATTGGAACAATTATTTGAAATAAAAAAAGTTCTTAGATTTGCCGTAAATTACCTAACGTATAAATAGGAAACGGAGTTAGCGAAGTAACTGGACATCATTCCGCCGGCTGCGAACGCGCCGCCGATGATGGTCACTGTTTTGTAAGAATATTTCGTTGATAACACGCTCGACAACGGACCTACAAAATACATTACACCGAACCGTTAAATCTTAGCTGTTAAATATTGTTTCTCGTACATTTTACATTTGATTATGTGCTTGTTCAATGTTTTAATAAAAACATTTTAAAGAAATTGCAAGTGAGGTCGTCGCCTACCTAAGGAGTTGTACAAGAAGTAGCATAAAGCTGGCATCCATGAGGCCGCGGTCGACGAGGCTTTGAAAACGTGAAGAAACTCGACGAACAGCACGCCGAACGACTTGACGGTGCCCGGGATAAGAAAATTAACGACCAGCGCTGAGCAGAGCACGACCCAGCCCCATCCCCCATCCGGCGGTACCAATTTCGTTTTCACGTTCTTTCCTGTCATCTTGAACGCTCGTAGAGATTCACCTGCAATCGACAAACCCGGTTACCACACGAATCGACTTCGTGCCTTCACGCATTTACGTTTCATCGTATACAGTCGGTATAACTAGTCGTAAAATCGGAAGGGCGATGAACATCTAAAATAAAGTTTTGTTCATACGAGTCATTGTTTTCGAAGGAGATCAGGATTAAATATTAGCCAAGTGAAAATTGTATACATGGCGATGATCGTTGATTTTGTTTACGGACAATCATCAGAAGCTGTCATTAATCGCGATTACACAGTACCTTGAAACACAGCGATTTCACTGTTACAGGCAATTTTCCTAAAAGATTACAAATCCTGGATAGGAAATAGACAGGCGAATTGCGTTTCAAAATCCACTGTCAATTCTCCTTTACCAGTGCTATTAAAAGAATCATTTTCGTCGTATTCGTTATACGTGTATTTTTAAAAAACCAAATCTCCTACAATCCCAAAGGAATAAACAAATTATTGTATTATCCAGTATGTCAAAGTATGAATGTAAGTCACTGTAGCATATAGAACTCGAATTTGCTGAGAAAACAAATGATCATAGTAAACTTGAAAGTGAATTGAATTAACGGGAGCGGCAGAGCGTGAAGTGACAGAGAATCGATATAATAATTGAAAGCAGTACGGTATTATAATTAATAGAATGCGTGCGCCTGAATGACTCTGGAAAGATCGGCGCGTGTGCCGCATGAGTAAACGCGGGTTGGGCCCGTCGGTGCCGCGCGGAATAAAATGCAATTTTCATCAGAACGCTCGTTCAATGAAACCGTAAGGTAAACGTGCCCCGTTTACCATTGATCGATTACGCGAGGTAAACAAGAATGCGCGATTTCTACGTTTTCTGAGTGCTGGCTGCGTACCGCCGCGGCCTACCTAATAAAAATAGATGAACTTTTGCATCGGTTCGCACTCTCCTCGTGATAGGAATTCCCAGTTTCTAAATGCTCACCTCACGGCTAACTGTGAACACACGTTTTACCTTTTCCTTTTCAATGGATAAATTATACGTAAACAAGTAACGCGATCGGCAGACCGCAGATTTTTATGCAAAATGAAACTCATAGTGTATCGGTTTAAAAGATGATATCTCGTAAGAATCTCCGTCGCTCTGTCTCACGTGTCGCGATACGCATTTTCCAATTGCAAATAATCGCTTAACCCTTTGACTGTGGAATTTAATTTTAAGTCCTATTATCTAATAAGATTAATTTAATGAACACCTACAGAATTCATGTGAAAGATGTTAGAATAAAATCAATTGTTTTATACGAGTCTCCTTATATCTCAGCAGATTATCAAGATTAAGTTTAGACGTCGAATGCAGTTAACTGGTTAAATCTTCCATTGAATCCATTAACAATATCCAGATAAAGATTGTTGTAATTAACGCATTTACCAAACCAGTGAAAATCACTGATTTTCAAATTTGTAAAAAAAGCTGCTAGTCTCATTCAGGAATTGATTTTAATTAACCCTGATAATTGACTAAAATTGAATCGTTCGCTGGAATAAAAAATCTGCAACTCTATGGACACTGTGTATTCTTATACGATCATTTCAATAGTGATTAATGTTTGTATGTTAAATAAAACTGGTCGATCGTATTTCTTAACCGAAGATCGTACGATAAGCAGTTAGACAAACAGAGTTCCGTGTTATTCAAATAATCGGTCATCTGTCGGTTGCGTGAGAAACGGTAATGTTTCAGTGGGAAACGGCAAGGCGCACGAGATTTTAATTACCGTACAATTGACACTTCGCTAAACGTACTTGAACGTGTTAAAATCGGTCCTGGAGATGTTCTAACGAACTTGTGCGCGGGAAATGTCATTGTGTAAAATGGATGTAAAAAAGAAACTGAAGCAGGAAATAGACACTCGCTAATACTAATGATTATTTCAAAGCAAACAGGACTCGTTTCTACCAATAATTTACATTACTGGTACATACAAAGTGTGGTAACTGTACATTTTTAATAATATTCTCGTCGATTCCCTTTATTCGCATTCAACGCCGAGTACATTCTTCGCATTTCTCGTGAAAACTGCTTCTTCACTTTCTCCTATTTATATTGATCGCAACGATTTATAAAACTCGTAGTAGTGCTTTTTGTTCGGCCGAGAAACATTCAGCGGATTGTTGCCCAGACTGATGTACCGATTGTAAAAACAGTTGTTCTATTAATAGCGGCGAATCGCCGAGAGAAAATGATATTCTCGTGTCGCAGGTACACAGGAATGAAAAAGCATTCGTTCCGGCGGCGCCGTCGCCGGGTGAAAATTTCAAGAACTTAAAAGGTTTTTCGTTTGCCGGCTGGCTACCGGTTTTTCAGCGGTTTTTATAAAGGTCAAATAACGTTTAGAGAAGAAAACAGCATGCCTCCGGGCGGGTTTCAAACGGCCATTTCAAATGGAACGAACGAGACCTCGGAGAATGCAGGGAACTTCTTAAATACCCTGATCTCTGCACCTCTTATGGCTCTTTAAACGCGAAAACAAGTTCCCGGCAGGTTACGCGCCGATATTTCTCAATACGGATATCTATAAATAGCCGGCTCTCTTCGACAGACTCATTTCGTACAAAATTAACAGACCTTCAACTTGGATCCATCCGTTTTTTTCATCCTCTTCCTTGTTCCCTCGCCAAGGGACATCGTACCAT
This sequence comes from Ceratina australensis, assembly GCA_004307685.1. Lineage (NCBI taxonomy): Eukaryota > Metazoa > Arthropoda > Insecta > Hymenoptera > Apidae > Ceratina > Ceratina australensis. Next base: position 246,261 of record SHCU01000001.1, read on the forward strand.
TAACTGCCTACGAACGATCCTCTAAAACCATCTTTTTTATTATTTCGTCGTTTAAAGTCGCATCCACCTATAAAAGATTATTAGCGAGCGCGCGTAGTGGGATGATCGTTCCGAGTAAGTTCAAGGATCTCGTGCAGCCTACGACTTTAGTATACATATATATTCTTTGATCTGGAGATATTGGAGATATCTATTTCAAATATATTTAGTAGAAATTCGAATTAACATTTTAATTTTTTTAAGAAATTGTTTAAGAGATTGTAATAAAAGATTTGTTCTTACAATTTTTAAGTCACATTCTCTTAACGGCGTATTGGAAATGCGAAGAGTTTTGAAATGCGTGCGGGGAAACAATGATTTTCCTAACGAATCGTTTTCTAAGGAGAAACTCTTATTATGTTGAATCGGGTTTTGCCCCTCGGCACGCCGCACCGCTGCTGCCTGGCGCCGTACGCGTTTCCATTAACGCGAACTTTCAAGGAGCTCTCGGGCATTAATGAGTCTATGATTTGCCGGCAATCCGAGAACCTTCACGAGAGATCCCAAGCTAACCGTCGAGGATACTCGCTACAAAAATCATTTACATATGTTTTTCAATCAATTACTCCCCGCACGCTTTTTTATCTTCGTCATATTTTAAATCGCTTCTGGCCTGTCCCCTCATCAATTTATGTAAATCATATTCATCCATCAATTTTAAGCCCATCGAGAGTTCGTTATCTCGTTTCGACGAACAATTTACATTTACGGTAGATAAATTTGCGAGCAGCTAGTTGTTCATTTTTATTGTTTCACCGTAACTGGGAAATCTACTTTCAAATCGTTTCTGGACTTCCTGAATTAATTTCAATCACATGTATCCATCGGTTTTAACCCATCGAGTTCGTATCCATTGAGTTCGCGTAAAATCGTTAAAATTAGCAGAGGAATGGAGTATATTGGATACTCAAGTACAAGCGGGCACGTGTCAAATTCGACGATAAGCAACGTTCGTAGAGACACGTGTAAAATAGCTTGTGCCAACATCGGCCGAAAATATAAAATACTTCCAGGAACGGTGCGCGTCCGTATGAATTGACGCAGAAACGAAGCTGCATAATAACAATAATAAGGCGTTAACGATTCCTGCTGATAGAAATTCTGATGACGCATCCTCGTAATCGCGGCGAGGTGGACACACGGTGGAGAGACGCAGCGTCCTCAACGGGACAAGGAGGGAGTTTAACAGGAATTATCTTTTATACAAGAGGAAAAATTTGAATGCAAATCGTTGACGCCGACTTGATTTATTGGATGATTATGATAACAAACAGTGCATGAGTAATCCCACGTGAAACCTTCGATACTTTTCAAATCGCCGCCAGTATTTTTTCGTTACCTACCAAGAATCGTGTATCGGTAATCTCGTTATGCGTCGTTTAAACAATTGCATATTTAGTTTTCTCAACATCGCTGGCTGCAAGTAAAATTCCAGCGGTGACCGAGACTCGTGCAATTATTTTATTTAATTTATAGATTAACTCGAAATGATTTAGTAATTCTATTACCCTACGCTTTAAACAAATATATTTATTTTTATATTGAATTCAAAAACTGCTGTTGGCTTTAAATGAAATGGTAGGAACTGTAAGTCAATAATCATGTTACACTTCAACCGTGTACTCGATTTATTTAAATCACAGATTAATCACAGGTTGAATCGAGATGATTCAGTGAGAAGAGGAAGAAAAAAAAAGAGCTGAATACAGATGCTTCTGTTTTGATTAAAAGGAAAACCGAGAATCGCGGAGATGCTTTAGTCATTGAGTAGCGGATTTTACGATCTACTACGAGCGCACACGTGAAACCGCAGGTGCGGTGAACTAAGAAAAAAACTGGTTCAGGTTGCAGGATACAAACGCAACCGCAACGGGCAATTATGAATGATTGAAATTCGAAGAAAAAGGTAACAAATTGTAACGAACCGAACGGTACTTCGTATGGGCTTGCCGATTTTTTCTAATTAGTTTAATGACAGGCAACCGTGCCCTCGAACTGTTGTTACCGCGCGTAATTGAATGTTCCGATCTGAACTATTTAATGAACCGTGGAAGCTAACGAAGAAATAATTTATTGGAAAATACGTGCGAGCACCTCATTGAATTAACGCTACGCTCCTTTGATGACACATTAGTGCTGTTTTCGAAAAATGAAATGAGCAGGCTCGCCAAGGAAAACTCGAGAATCTAATAATACTTATTGAGTACGCGGGGAAACCGTGTAAACAAATTACACAATTAAATCCAATCGAGATTTCACGGTAAGATAACGGTGGCTGTGATCGATCGAGCTTTCTCGTTACTATTCTCACGCGAAAGTGATGTTCTCCAGCTGATCGCGTGAATTTTTTCGCTATGACATAACGCGTCTAGGTACCATCCTCAAATTCTTATCAGACACTTAGTGAGTACAAAATTATACCAGCCATAAATATTGCGTGAGAAATCAATAGAATATAATGATCAAATTGTAATTATCAGAAGATACTTATTATTTATGTTAGAATAAAAAATGATAAGATTTAATATAATAATTCATACAGTGATGGATACAACGTTTAATACAACATATGATTGTATATAATTATATTCAATGCAATTGAATCTTCTTTTAGTTATTTTAAGAGTTCACAATATATGAAACAAAAATGTTTTGAGCCTACGAAGCAAAAAATAAAGTGCAGATTTGTAGATAGTAATGGTAAAGAAATATGCTAGCGTAAAGACTTTATACATTAAGTCTTTCTAATATTAAATCCTTTTTGAGTCTTCCAAAGAAATTACAACATCTTAATGTATGATATCATTTCTATTAGTTATATCACTGCTATTACAATTCTTTTCTCATATAACTGCTTTCATTGTCTCATATACATAATTCTCCTATTAATTATTCTTTTTACGATCTCTATCAAATATTTCTATTAATTTTAATCAGTGAAATGAATGCACGCGAATCAGGAAAAAACGTATCGTTACTCGTACTACAATTTTTTTCCTGCAGCCCTTATCATTTGATCCTTTTCTATCGTTTCTCATGTAAGTCTTCTATCATCTTTCCTACGATTTCTATCGATTTTAATTGGCGAAATGAAGAACACCGCGAGAACCGTAAAACGGATCTCCCGTATTTTTACGCGCGACACTAAAGTTCGACACGATCAGTGAATCGATACCCATTCTCTCACCCGGCGGTTGCAAAAAACGTGACCGAAACCGTACACAACCGCGGTAATCGAATTCCGTCGTCCTCAAATATTTTCCAACTTCTACGGCAATCGTAAAATTTCATATCGCCTAATCAATCATCGTTACGCTCGTGAGCACGTCGAAACGTGACCAGAGGCATGTATATAGACAAGCTAAAGATCTTCATTAAAACAATCGAAAATTCGCGTACCTTCAGGTAAACGTCGTCAATTGTCCCTCGTTAAATATAATCATATTCTCAACATAAGCATATCGTTCGTAGCGATTACGTTTCAAAATCAAGTTTCCCTTTGATCGTAAAAATTTCGCGAAATAATACACTGACAGTCGATGTCGAACAATAATTTCTGATCTCTATATCAGATATACGTGCATAAGTGATATTAAATATAGGTTCGTTACGTAGAAGCTGCGTGAAGGGTTCTCTGTCACGATACTTAGCAGAATTCAGCGGCTCTCTTAACGAGGACCGTGACAGTTGCCGCGTGATACCGTACACCGAGCGGGCATACGTTTTTCGAGAAAGATTGAGATATAGAAACAAGAAGGTATAACCGCGCGTACGTTCACTGACCTGTGAAAGGTTGCGCGACCCGCGGCCCAGGATACCCGCCGACAGGTTGACACTGGTTTTATTTTCTGGCCTCAGACGACGGGATAAGAAGAGGAGAGTAGTAGCCGGAGGAATCTTCATGGGACGTTCACTATCATCGCGAGGAGTCTTGAACTAGACTGTGCACGCCACGGGCGACCGAAGAACTCGTTCCTTTCCCTCTTCCTTTTCTTTCAGTGAAGCCGAAGCCGGAGGCGGAGGGACACCCGAAGGTTGCCCTCGGCACTAACCAAACCGAAACGCGTTACAGGATAACGCGACATCGTAAATCGGTGTTTCGTTACACGTACGCGAGGAAAATCCTCGAGGCCTGATCCACTGACGGATCGCGTCCTCCTATTAACCGATCGATCACCGAGATAGATGGTTCAACGATTCACGCAGGCAGCACTGAATTTTCGATGGACGATTAACGGATGATCACCGCCCGGTATCTATTATTATTGCTACCTTCCTCGGTAACTCGCAGGATCGATCGAAACGCACTGGCTGATCGACGCGAAAGGAAATACTTCCATACGTAAAGCGCATGTATTATTCAATGTGTAACGCGAAAATACGTCTAAGCGTACGCGCGTGCATACGTTTATATAATACCGAGAGAAAAGCAGATTGCGGTGAATGGATGCGCGTTCCTTTTTTTTCTTCTCTCAATCACGTTGCACGCTCCGTCCAGTCTCAAATCGAATATTAATCCGCTCCTAACGTTTTCAATACTTTATTTAGAATTAATAATTCTATCTAATGTTATAATGATGATTTTTTTTTTAAACAATGAATGTAATGAAAAATGATGACGCAAAATGTTATCGGTGTTAGAACATATTATAATGAACGATTACAAATATTTAATACTAGATAATAAATTCGACTATTTCTAAACGAAATACGCATGACACAAAATCAATTTATCTCATTTATCAATTAGAGACAATAAGTAAATAGATGTGCAACTTGCCAATTTTTGAAACAATGGAGAGCTGCTCGGAATATTTGTAATACATATTAATTTTCAAATGACTTTTCCGAAGGAGTTTATGGTTCTCTCTCTTTTTCTGTAGAAGTGCTTGACCGATCAACTTTAACTGAAACATCGTCGTCCACATGTTCGGAGATAAGAAGTTTCGTTATCTAGCAAAACTCTATAAACCCATTATTTAATTTTATTGTGAATAACATAACAACGATGCGTCACGTGTAAAAAGGAAAAAATTGCGTTTTTCAAATTGTAATGGTAATGATTTGAATTAATTTGGGTAAATATCATGAAGCCAGTTTGATCACCTGGATGGACCAAGAATCATCCTCGTCCCCCGTACAATTGTGCGAGGACTCTCTTCCTTTTGGCGAACGGTGCACCGGCCCGGTCTCTCATTTTCGTTTCTTTTTACCCACTCTCGGCGTTCTCTCTCCGTCCCGTTCTCGCCTCGCAGTCCAGCTTAATCGTTATCCCGCAGGTTACTTATCACTTTTTATTTGAAAATGCACGCGGCTATTTTTAAACCTGGCCATTCTTCTTCTTCCTCCTCCCGGCGGTCTTGTTTCTTTTGCGGCTCGTCTTTCTTCTTGCGCCGCGTTGCATCGCGCCTTCCTTGCTTCGGCCGACAACAAGCAAAAATATACTTACCATAATTCATTATTTTGTTTACAAAATCGATCAAATACAGCATCTGTATAAATACATAAATAGAAGAAGTTTCATATAGTAAACTGGATCAATTTTTATTTAGGTCTTAGGTGGGATTTATGAAGAAAACAATAGAATGCACAATTTTTAAGTTTTTATTTGAGTCTAACAAAATTTGGTACACATTTTTTTAGAATATTATGTGCATTTACGAAGTTCATTGAAACCGATGGACGTGAAATTTTTCGTTTGAGTCCACCTGTAGGTCTTGTAGAAAACATTAATATTCTGCATATCCGTGAAGTCTCTGAGATAAAAGAAATGGAACACCTTGCAAGTTTGTAGCTTCTCCAAAATTTTCATGAGGATAGACGTGTGACTAGAATGATAGACTAGTGCACAAACCACTTACAATTAGTTCTCACTAGTCATAGAATGCATTGTGATTCTTACATTTTTTATTACACATTAAAATCGTAATAATACAGCTCAAATTGACATATCATCATCCTTGTGATAATCAAGTATAAAGATTACAAGAAATGCATATAAGTATTATAATTCGATTTCACGTAGAAAAATAAATACAGTATCACACGTACATGAATACAAAATTAAATATAACATATATACATATAAATTCAAGTACCTTTTGTCAGGTACATACAATTACTCTCCCTTTATCAGACTGATACAAATTCTTCTTCTTTCTATCAAAATAATGCAATGTCTTTTTCTCTTTAAGAGGTATATTTTCTTCTTCTCTTCATACAGTTGATCCTTCTTATTTTCTTCTGATTCATCAAACTTCTTTGTAGAGCAAAAGGAGGGCATCCCTTGTTCTCTTCTTGTATAAAACATAGTCTTATTTCAATATATTCCTTATTGTTTCCTGGTTAGGCACCTTATCTGCAAAAAAGTAGTTTCCATCACTTTCCATGTATTAACCTAGTCATAGCATTAAAGTCTACCAACTTTAGTCTTCAATATTCACATTATCCTCATTTAAAGATTGCGTGGAAATTGTCTCTTCATTCATAGATTTAAACCTGCAAAAAATATAAAATATAAAGAACCATTAGGACATTGTGAAGTTTGTATTTAAAATTAGCATACAAAGCTGCAGGTATCATCAGAAAGCCAAAAATGTACCTTTCCCAAAAATGATATTGGATCCTATTTAGCTTGACCTTTGCTTTCACCGTTTGCCCAATTAACTGGTATCTCAATTAAGTTCTGTTGAAATTAAAAGTGATTAATAGGTGAATAATTATTTAGTTTTGGTTTTAAAATATGTATTAACTAAGTTGCTCAATGGATAATGATGACTTACATGCTTTTGATACAAATTACTTCCTCAATACTTTTTTATTCCTTACATTCTGTCTGATTTTCTAACTCTCTCAAGCCTTCCTGAAGGAACGTTCATAGTTCAGTTTACTGTAACTTCTACTGAAGCCTGATCTTGTGATGAATATCCCTCATAGATGACTTCAGCATTCTCAACGGTTTCCATCCTGCACAGAATACAATTTTATTATAATGCAAAGTAAAACAACGAATAAATAAATAAATTAAAAAAATTGTAATTTCTTTCACTCCTCAAAATTAATTACGTTTTTTATTATACATGTGTCCACGTTTCTTTAACATCTCATCTTTCAACAAATGCATCAAATTCAGCTCATAAGTTAGAGATTCATTTTGCCGCCACAACGTACGTTCACAAATCAGTAGGTTATGAATCAAAATACACATGACAACGACGTACGGGATATACCAGAATATACGTATGCAGAGTAGAAATTCCTCTCCATGCATATTATAGATACATACGCCGCTGTGAGCGCTCTCATTTTCTCGGTGGAATAAGCAAACAAAAAAATCATCGTGTTTCCTCTCTGGTAGTTTCGTTGTAATTCGTGATATATCAGTTTTCCCGCCGTTTCTTTCATATTTTTCTCTCCATTGAATCCAATTTAATCAGTGCCCATTTTGATCATAATATCCGTGAATATCACGATGAGTGAAAGCAAATCCTCGCAGGAAGTTCCTATTTTGAATAATGACAATAAGGAGTACGAGGATAAGGAAAAGAAAAGCAACGGTGGGTGCAGTCAGGATCGCGGCGAGAAAGAGCACGAGGAATATCAGTATTTACGTTTAATTGATAAAATAATACGAGAGGGAACAGAAAGAGCAGATCGCACCGGCGTGGGTACCTTATCTCTTTTCGGGACTCACATGCGATTCGATTTACGAGATGGTAAGTCTGTGTACGCGTTAGATCCGATCCACCAGAATTCCACGTGTTTAATCGAAAGCGTTGTTTCTCAAGGCATGTATATTTATTTATTATTAAAATTATTTGTTATGTCTTGCCAGACGTATTTCCATTATTAACCACGAAAAGGGTATTTTGGAAAGGCGTGGTAGAAGAATTGTTGTGGTTTATCAGAGGTTCAACGAATGCTAAAGAGTTATCCGAGAAAGGTGTTCATATATGGGACGCACATGCATCGCGTTCGTTTCTAGATACTCAGAAGTTTATGGACAGGGAGGAAGGCGATTTAGGGCCAATTTACGGGTTTCAATGGCGTCATTTTGGCGCGGAATACAAAGATGCGCGAACCGATTACACGGGGCAAGGTGAAAAAAATCTCACAACTTTTGGACCAACCGAACGATCGGTCGTTTTTATTCATTCCTTTTTCATTTCTCGAAGACCTTAATTGGCCACTAATGGCAATCAATATAGATAGAACCACGCTCTCTTTGAGTTAATGAACAAAGAGCACTCGCTGGGCTGATCCAAAAGTCTACTAGTTACACACGAGCTGGTATAAGGCATCATCGAACACGAAATATTCGATTCTACGCAGGCATCGACCAATTGAAGGGGATTGTAGATAAGATACGAAATTCTCCTAATGACAGAAGAATTATATTGTTGGCATGGAATCCGGTCGATCTTCCAAAAATGGTCCTACCTCCTTGCCATTGTTTCGCACAGTTTTACGTGGCCAAAGGAGAATTGTCCTGTCAGCTTTACCAGAGAAGCGCGGATATGGGCCTTGGCGTGCCGTTTAACATAGCATCTTATGCTCTGCTAACGCGCATGCTGGCACACGTTACAGATTTGAAGGTACGTAACTCCACCACAAAAGTGAAAATAAATGTTTACGTATTTTCCTTTCGTTTGTCTCCAGCCAGGCGAATTGGTACATACAATGGGTGATTGTCACGTTTACCTCAATCATGTATCCGCGCTCAAAGAACAAATAAAACGTGAACCAAAACAGTTTCCATGTTTAACAATCATTCGAAAAGTTGCGACCATCGAAGACTTCAATGCGAGCGACTTCAAACTGCACGGATACGAGCCTCATCCAAAAATTGCCATGCCGATGGCTGTTTAATCGTTTAATTACGAACACTTCCTACGTCAGTAAGTCAGTATTCCTAAGTCAGTATTCATTCAAATGATTGTTTAATCGTGACGAGATACGATACGGTTCAAGTAAGAATACGTTTAAAATTCATTTGTTTTATCATTTTTAAACCGTATCTACATTTTTTTCCTAATAAAAATTATGATTTCATTTTTTTTTTTCTTCACAAACTCGCCTCTCAATTACGTACACACAAACGCACGCGCGCGCATCCACCCACCCACACATTTATATGTATATATTTATATCAACTTTTTTCGGTAATTTCGAAAATGAGCCATACGCGTCTGTTACAGCTCTGTTCAGCGCGTGTAGTGTGACACGTTATTTTATCGCATTCCACATTGTGTCAAAGACAATTGAACGAGAGATCGTATTTAGTTAGCAATATCGTAACCGACGAGTATGGGTAATAAAAGGTCTTATGTGTCAGCAACTTTCATGATTTGACGAAATTACATTACTTTCCTATACAATATTTTAAGATCAGATAATTGGTCAAATAATACGTGCACGAATATTCCAAGGAAATATCATTCTCTCGCGTGGATGAAAGTAAAACAATTTACTTTTACCACTGCTGCATTGAAGCAACAAATTTTAAGGAATATATTGCCATTCACTCAATTCATTTTAAGAGTACTTGTGGGTATATCAAGGAGAAAAGAAAGATGGGACAAACAGGACAGGGAGGGAGGGAGAGAGAATAAAAGAAAGACGAGCCAAAGGGTTAGCATTCGAGGGATGACAAAGGCTAGCACATCTTCGTGTCATTAGGCGACGATGTACTTAACTGATGCAATTGTTGAGTAACAGCTAATGTACCACTTTCATTCACGGTAATAATTATCCAAATGATATCTGAAAATAGAAAAGTCCCATTGATCTGAGATGCAAAACCATTGAATATTAATAAAAGGAATGGATAAGGAATTAGAAAAGCGTTACCTCCGAAAAATGTTTCGGTAGACTTTACCATCATCCTCCATTTACTTTGAAACGTACCGCAGTACGGAGGACTCTGAAGATCGACGCTCACTTCTGTTACTTCTTTAGGACCTAGGGATGGTACTGGTACCCTCGTACAAGCTCCCATTTGTACACCCCCTATGTATTGTAGACAGACCTCATCTGGCCAAGCTTCTGTGCCACTGTTCTGTATTCTCCACGATTTACGAAAGTTGGTAAGCGGCGGTACGGATTCACCCTCCCCAATCGTGCTGTCGCATATCAGCGTCATGCATGGAAATTTGTTTCGAACTGGAGACTCGAAATCGAAGTAGCTGCATATAGCCGCCTGAAGGTTCCTGCAATTTTACGTGTGTAGATTTGTTTCGAGAGAAAACAGACAAAAACGCGCTCGATGCAATCGACTATCTCCTGTTCTCAAATCAACGAAAGCGAAACGTTTTAAGATCACACTGCGTCGCAGTTCCAATGCTAAACGTAGTGTACGACGTCTCGCCATCGTAACACATCGATTTAGACCGTTTCAATCTGTACTACTCGACTCGATCATTTTTACGTAAAGCATCGCAAGTATCGGCAGCGCTCGTTCGCAAAAAAATCGAAATGGAAATCATTCGTTGTAACGTTCGATCGAGTAGGCTGGACGGACAAAGGGTATGCGAGAGAAGAACAACGTAACTCGATGTAAACATGGCGACACGATAGGGTTAGATCGAGCGAGCAGACTCCAGGTAGAACAGGCGAATGCGAGTTCCCGAGCGTTCCCTCGCATCGTCTTACCAGTTATTCATGTCCAAAAAGAACGCGGCGGTCGTTTCATTTAACTGGCTGCCGGCTAGCAGCTTTTGCAGCTGCTTCACCAGATCATCCTTGTCGGTGGTGCCTAGACAGCTGAACTGGTGAAGCAAATGCTGATCCAAGTCGTTGTCCACGTTCATGTTCGCGTTGCGTTCTGCCTTTTACCTCAACACCCCATCTAACGCAACTGTCACGCGCACACGGGCCACGGATTTTTGACACGCGTTCCGTTATCGCTCGATCTTTAACTGCAAATTTTGAATGTCATTCTTCGTGACGTTCATCTGTGCGCAGCAGTGGGTGCCACTGCTATGCATCCGCACGGTACACTCCGCGCAAAGAATGCAACGACCGAACAGAAAGTTACTCTTCCCGTCGTCCCGTACGATCCGCGGTGATTTGCACCGCTCGCGTAGTAAAGCACGATTAAACCGTACCTGGGATCTTTAAATTCAACGATCTACCCTCTAGATGGTAGAACGATTGGTAGTAATGAATAAAATAATGCGATACGACACCTGATCCGACTTGTAGGTGGATCGTGAAAACTCGCCTCTCTTTCGATTACTGTTACTGTTACTCCCTCTCTATCTCGCTCGCTCGCTTCGACTCTTTTCATTACCGCGAAGCTACCTTGACCCCGAATAACGGCTATATACCTAAGTACTTCTTAAGACGACAGGGATAAGCGGGATGAACGGGCGAACACACACTCTGAAACGACATAGAAACTCTTGGATTTTCGCGATCCAGATCAAAATTAACTTGTTCTTCCCTTTCGAAGAACGGCTTTACCTACTTGAGAGCAAACGGTGTTGCATAGTCTGCAGGAAGCGTCTCGTTACTCGACTTACAATACGATGGTCTTATAATATGACAAACGGAACGTTTCAAATAAAGACACAGTATTATGCATCTCCCCTTGTTATTGAGTTACCCGCGAGCAGTTTATAATGGGACTTGATATTTAGTAATTTATCATCAGATTTTGAAAATCTTCATACTCGACACCGTGATTACGATAACGTTTAAATCGCAGATCACTGATTACGATTCGAACGTTCGGATCCTCGGTACGATGATCGAGATATATGAAAGGAGTTACCGATTCACGTGATTCCTGTTGACAGGACGCAAGCGGTATGGAACAACCTCGGGCGTGCTCGGCGCAGTTGCGTCCGCGGTCCGCGTCGCCGCGGATCCCTTCCAGTGAACCAAGTTAGACATACGGCGTACGCAGGGTTCCCCGGCCATGCGCATGCATCGCGCCGCGTAACAGTTGAAATACGAAAAAGCGAACAGTCGCGATCCGAAGTTGATCATGTAGATATTCCAAAAACGTCCGATCGCAAGGTGATCACGTCGTGCGTGCATGCACAAAGTGGAAGAAGAGGAAGAGGCATCGGAACGGATAACGAAACGGCGCGACGGTGTAGCTCCGCGATATGAGACGACCCCTTTGAACCCTGTCAACTGCGGTGACTGTGCGGTCTCTCGTGCCGTGAGTATTTTACCTCTCGGTAGAACGAACATCCGCGATACCGATTTACGTGAACGGAACGAGTTCGAAACTTGTCCCGGGGAAAGGCGAGCGCGTGCGAGGGATCATTCGATGAAACGTACAAAATCCGCGGTGAATCGTTTCCTCGTGAACGTTTGCGTCGACTGACTCGCCTACGGCCTAGGTAGGATGATCGGACCATCTTCCGGCACCGGGAGCGGCGGCGGCGATATCTCGGCGGGGAACGAACCGTCGCTGGACGAGCAGTCTCGCGCCGGAAGGAAACGGATCTTCGAAGAGCTGGAGGACATCGACGGCTTCTGCGAAGAGATACAGAGCGATCGCAAACGACATCCACGATATCGTGAAATCATTGAGACCGATCCGTTGGAAGTGATAGGTGCGAGTCGAGCGACGAGAGACGATACCGTCGGGACCGGTGGCCTGTTCTCGCCGTTGTCCGGCCAAGAAGCCGTCGTGGTGGAGGAGGAGTGTCCGGTGACGCGGCTGGAGGTCCTTCTCGTTGACGGAACCAATTGCACCTGGACCACTGTCTCAGAGCTCGAGTCTCCGGAGAACATTGCCGAAATCGCTGTTTCGGCCTCTGCCTCGTCGTCGTTGTCGTCGTCAGAATCCGGCCAGCAGGAACGACGGCAGCGGGCGATAAGGGAGATGCGAGTCGACGAAGCGGGTTACGTGATTCACGGCTCGGATTATTGGGAATCGCCGTTGATCGCTGTTCCGGAGCGCGAACGGTGTAAAACGAACGCGTCATCTCCTACCGATTGCCAACAACAACAGCAGCTGCAACAGCAACAGTTCGATGACCAAGAGACCGGAAACCTTTCTTGGCTGTTGGATTTCAAGCTTGATCCTTTCATCGAGGTCTCCGATGATAGGTCGGTCACAGCGCCTTCGCCCAGAGACGTTCACTGCGGTGCGTACCGATTCGGACGATGCTTCGTTGACGTCGCTCGTAACTTACAGCCTTTACAGTTTATGGAACCGTTCAATCTTTTCGCATATAGGGACGAAAACCAGGATAAACGGACGCGCTTACGGATCTAGCTACGCGAATGACATCAGAAAAAGTTACGGCGATAATAATTCGTCGTCGTCTTTGCAAGAATCGTCGTCGTCCTCGTCGTCATCCTCCTCCTCGTCGTCATCGTCGACGTCGTCGAATCAATGCAGCTATACTAGTCTCGATAATCGAAATTTTACGTCGTCCCGGTGTAATGGACCGAAGAAGCCGCCCTTCACGTATACGGAGCTGATCGAGCACGCTCTCCGAGAAAAGGGGGAACTGACCGTGTCCGCCATTTATCAATGGATCTCGTGAGTATCGTTAAAAAAACGAATTATAGACGAGATATAAAAGCTAGATATTTATAACGTTGGAAGTATGTCTTGGGTATTTGGTATCCGATAGTTCACAACGTCTTTACCTCTATATCATTGTGTTTCGCGAGCTTGCGATCGAACAGGTGAAAGCGTGGAGTCGGTAAATTACGCGCATTCGTGTCGGGGAAACCGAAGGATGGGAGGGCGGGAGAGGGTTGCGACGGAATCGGAAAGCTAGTACCGGCTGGTACCATCGCACCGTAGTAGCGAGGGCAGCGGTGCCAAGGGGTACCATCTAATTGTAAGAACGCAACCCTCCACCCTGCCGGCGGACGAGTCGCGCCCCGCATCGACATGAGCCGACTAATCCTCCGAATTTCAACTTTTCCATGTTTCCTTTTACGTCGTAAATACAATGTCACAAATGCCAGATGCACGTGTTCGGATGCTCGGTTGACTCGGTAACATACGAATGTACAGCGCGAAACGCGTGTTCGCGCTCTAGTCGAAGGTCGACGACGAATGAACGGATTTTCGGACTGAGTCGAATCAAACGCAAACGCGCTGCTCTTTCGCGTTCGATCGTATCGGTCAATACTGTACCGCTGACGGGCCTTCTTCTGTCTTCTTCTAAAGCCGGAAAAACGATTAGGGCCACGCGGCCGTATTGCGTCGCGATATCGCCGCGAGCAGGTGAACGAACGTGTTCCAACGGTAGCGTACGCGGGGGACACTTCGATCGTCTTACCCTTAAACCCAATGCGATGAGTAATTCTCTCTTTTTATTCCTGAAAATTTTCAGAGAACATTATCCTTATTACAAAAGCAACGATGATCGTTGGAAGAATTCCGTTCGGCACAATCTCTCGATAAACCCTCACTTCAGGAAGGGATCGAAAGCGCCGCATGGAGCTGGACATTTGTGGGCGATCGCGAATCGTTCGATGGAGTCTAGGCCCAGGCAAATCGTTGATACGAGCAATACTTTTATTTCGTCTGTAAAACAAGTTGGCAAAACGAATGTTATGGAGATCGAGAATTCGAGGAAATGTACCAGGTAATCGATCGCCGTTTCGCCTGGATCCAGGCTGAAATTGATTCGTCATGCTTATTCGTCCTGCAATTTATCGATGTTTACGTTTACAGCGAGATGAGTCCGATAGACGAAGTGGAAGCGGCGACTGCCAGCATAACTCAGCAACAGTCCACGGAAGACGATGCCGAGAACATGGTGAACTCGGTAACGTTGGAACACTGTGCTGAAGAAATTCTCAGTGGTATAAAAAAAGAGGTGGAAGTGCAGTATCTTATCCCAATGATGGTGTCGAATAACGAACATGACTCATGTCAGGCTAACGTCGCCGCTCAACGAACACAAGAATTGAATTATCCCGTTGTGAAAGAGAGTGGTAACGAAATTTTCGAAAGATCGAGTCTTGTCATAAGTCGCCCGTTTCGTTCAATTTGATAAGTAGATACATGTTCGTTTCACCTAGATTTCCTGAATCCAGTATCGAAGGAAGTAGTCGCGGAAGAGTGTGGGCTCATCAGCGAAGGCTATTTAGTCACGGACTTGAATCCGACTACCTTCGGCATGAACATGATCGAACCTGAAATCATCGTGCCCGATAATCTGTTCGGAGAAGAATTAAGTTTTCAATTTTACGAACTGTCGTCTCCATCTCAACTTCAATCCGCCTGACACACGGAGAAGAACAGGCTGCTTCGATTGATCGTAATCGATGAGGTGCAGTTGAAGGATAGCCAGGATTCCGATCGAGTGAACATCGCGGAAGAGGTTCGCGATGTTATTGATCAAAACGAATTTAAAGAGTTTATGATGACCGAAAGCTGATTTCTTCTTACTACTACTACTACTACTATTATTAATATTATCAACATTATTACTACTACTGCTACTAATTACTACTAATTTTTTTCTGATGCACCAACGAAATTTATATACGATCACGATCGGACTGGAATAAAGATGGTCCTGAAATTCCCTTCTCCTGGAACATTGCCGATCCTCGCCAATCCGCGAATCTGAATGCCCTTGACTTGTGCCTGGATACATGCTCCGTCGAATCATTTAATACTACGCATTAATATAGTTTTCTTTTAGCCCTTGCAGAGTATATTATAGTGTGTAACGTTTTTTGTATTTAGCAAAAGAAAATACAATATTTACTAAGATGCATATGTACCATTATTTGTGATAGAAAGTGGAATCAAAAATCAATGATTTAACATATGATGTATAAACATAAATTGTTTCTCCACTTCATCTACAATAGTATTTTACAAGGTCATATCTTTCTAAACTAGTAAAACAACTAATTATTCTTTTTGAGGTTGCTGCCTAGTTTTCTTTCAATTCCTCAGCATTTTGTTGTTCACCTGTTGCCAAATGCTTTTGAGTTAATTGTTCAATAACTTTCTTTTGCCTTTCCAAAGCTTTTGCCTTTTTAAGCTCTTTCTTTCTCTTCTTCTCCTCTTTCTCAGCCTGGCTCAATGCCTCTGCCAATGACTCTTTGCCCAAAATGCCTTCCCCGATCAACTGGCGTCTGATCTCCTCAATTCTACGTTCCTTTCTTAGTTTGGCTTCCAATTCATCCTGCTGCTTCTTAGCAATTCTTGCTTGCACGTTATTTATTAACTGCTGCATGTTGTTCATTTTAACAGCTATTTGTTTTTGCCTATAAATGAGATGGTTTATAAATATATGTAGTAGCAATGGTAACAGCTTTGAGCGCTGAATATATGCGGCATCCGCGCGACGATCTGTGCGTACGAATGCCAGATATATTCAGCATCCACGCAATAACCTTCTGCTATGCGCTTCTGTTTAGTGTCAGCTCTTTAGCTGTTAAAAAATAGGAGACATAATAGTTGAATTTTGCAGCACGCACCTTTCCATTATAGCCTCCTCCTCCTTTCTTTTTTTCTCTTTGATCATTTGAAGTCTATCTTGAATCGACTGAGGATATTTGAAGTTTTCATATTCCTGTGCTTCTTTGACTTCTTCGAGAGTGGGCCACGCGAATCCCGCGGGTATTCCCAGCGCTTTCATTCCGAATCTACCTAATATTCGTTTCTTATACCTGACGGTATCATGATACCAATCCATGGATTCATCATAAGGTTTCTGTCCGAGTAGTATGTTTCTGTGGGCAGTCGTCAGCCTCGACTTGTTTCTTTTCCTTTCTAGCTCTGCCAGATCTGGTTCCTCTTCAACAAAGACCGGTACTTCTTCAGCGGACTCCAGGACTTTATCCACCCCAGTTACTTTCGTGCAGTACAGCTTCGCACCGATTCTTTGAAATCGTGATCGCAAGTGTACGTTGAAAAGCAATTCTTTCACTGACATTTCTCGATATTTTCTTATCGCTGTCCTTTACAGGCTTACTTATGCCTGGATTTCTAACTGTAACGAGAAATACTGATTATTAATCTTATGTCGGATGCGGTAAAGATCGAAAAGCGCACGGAACTATGAACGAGCTAGGTTAATATACGTCAGACAGGTTGTATATGGATCATTCCGAATGGACGCAAACGTGTTTCTCCGATCTTTGTGTTGTTTTGCACGTGAAATGAGGTAACATTCGGTTGAATCGTTTAATTATAAAAATTCGACAATTAACTACTTAAAGAAGGAAAGAGTATTAAAGAGGACTGTAGACGAATAATAATAATCACAATCATAATACAGAGAACAAATAAATAAAATTATGGGCCGACTAGCACAGGTACGTAGCACTTATTGAAGATAAACTAAGTTTAGTAAGTATAATCGCATAAAACAAAATAGGATGAACGTTGAATTCGATAGGTAGCCGATAAAAATTCATCTGACAAGTGCAAAACATTCGTATTCATAGGCGAAGGTTATACTTTAGGCAACTCTTTGGTAACAGTTATCTCACAGAAGTAAGTATGTATGTACCTATAAACGTGTGATCACGACAATGGTTGATACAACAGGAGCGTCGTATGTGTCATTTCAGTCCCGATGTAGACTTTTGCGCTTGTTTCATCAATCATCCAGCAGAAGGAAACATTTATTTGAGGATACAAGCGAAAAACGGAAACGCAATAGATATATTAAGGAAGGGATTGGAGGACTTGGAGAAAATTTGTGATCACACTATGGAAACTTTCAATAAGGCTTACAAACAATTTGAGCGGACGTCTAAAGATGCAGCCACATAGAGATCTATTGCGGTTATATTTCCAAATGTAAATATGTGTGAACACAGGCTGTGTTCGCCACTGGAAGAATTGGATGGAGCTAGGAATGTAATAAACAACAGTGAAATTGAAGATCAGTGAATGTCAGGAATAGAAATGAAATACAGATTTACCATGAAGTTTCATTTATTTAAACAACCTCTGCGGGTCTCTGTCCTCCCACGACTCTGTGATTCTTAGACAAGTAGTCCGCGAATTCTTGATACGGGGCTTTTCTCAATGCCTGATCATGCCAGAGATCCGGCGTCAAATACGCGTAAGTCTTCGCAATGGCCGCATAAGTCGCTTTGGCGAAATTGCCAAGAGTACAGGTCGATCCTCTGGCAGAGGTGTAACAATCCTCAATGCCAGCCATTTGCAGCAGCTTCTTGGGTACAGGTGCAGACACGATGCCAGTACCTCTGGGTGCTGGGATCAGTCGCACCTGCACAGAACCGCACTTGCCGGTGACCTTGCAGGGTACAGTGTGAGGATCACCGATCTTGTTTCCCCAATAACCACGGCGTACAGGTACAACCGAAAGTTTAGCCAAGATGATGGCACCACGGATAGCAGTGGCTACTTCCTTCGAGCATTTGACGCCCAAACCAATGTGTCCTTTGTAATCTCCGATAGCCACAAAAGCCTGCGAAATAAATATGAACAGGAAAATCACGTTGATCCAATAGGAATTGCAACTGCCATTGAACGTCAATGTCGTATAAGGCAGTAGTTCGATACCTTGAAACGTGTACGTTGTCCAGCTCTGGTCTGCTTCTGTACAGGCATAATTTTTAAAACCTCGTCCTTTAGTTCAGGTCCAAGGAACTTGTCAATGATCTCGTATTCCTTGATCGGCAACGAGAAAAGATAGATGTGCTCCAGAGACTCGATTCTTCCATCTCTGACGAGGCGGCCCAATTTGGTCACTGGAATCCATTCTTTGCTATCTTCTTTGCCACGTCCGCGACCACGGCCTCGTCCTCTGCCTCCGCGGCCTCTACCTCTTGGCCCGCCACGATCGCCGCCACCACGAGACCCGAAACCTCCACGAAAACCTCCACGCGCGGCTGGAGCAGTGTCCGCCATTCTGTAACAGTTTAATCCGAACGATAAGATCGACCAACAAGAACTACTTCTATGTTATACATTATCCTATGAATAATTAGCCAATTCTATTCGTTTCATGTTCCTGTTTAAAAAGTAGAAATCTCGAATCATATGTTTCTTGTGAGACGAAAACAATATTGCTTGGCTGCTAAACCGAAAAACACGTGGCGCGTTCGCCGATCGTGAGATTTATTTTAAATGCGAAATGAACTCTCGTCTTATCGATGTTCGAGCTTTATCAGTATCGTATATCTGTTAGAATCGTAAATTTATATCGAACACATATTCTATCGTGAATTTTTGGCGGAGATCCTAAAAAAATATTGGACACCACTTACGTTACTTCCTTCTTCTAACCACGGTTATGGAAGAAAGACCATTACCAGAGATTGAATTAGAGGGCTTACACGCCTGCGATTTTGTTTTCTGTACAAGTGCTCTACCGTGTGGCGGATTATGGAAGAACTTCTACCACTGCGCAGTGATGAGAGATTTGATTTATTTATTTATTTATTTATTTATTTATTTAACCGATTTTCCTGGCTTACAATTATATTTACCGAGGAAGGCTCTTAGACCTTAGTCTGTTTAGCCCTTTATACGAGATGTTAATATTTATCGCGATAAAATAGAAGTTTTGTTGAGCCCAGCTGTCGCGCCAACTCGATGAGAGATTTGAGGAATTTTCCGCAGCGCCGCCAGTTGCGGAATAGTGAACTAATGGCTCGATGAGAGATCCGAGGAATTTTTCCTCACAGTTCTCCAGCCACGTCAGCACCGTCTGCCGTTCTAAATAGAAGTACTCTCTTCAACTTTGTCAGTACCATGAATCCATTCTATACAATGCTATTTTCCAGCTTTATGAAGGAGAAGGTGGCGATATGCTAGCTTTGTCAGATACATGTTCTCTGGCCCGTATATTGAAGGACAAACGATATCTATCGGTATCCTCATTTGACTTTAGCCGCGTACTCCGTCTGTCAGGTATACGTTCAGCGCTTGCCCCAACGATCATAGCCTTTTAAATCGTCCCTCGATGACCGGACCGCACTTTGCTTTCATATCATCCCATTTAAATGAATGAATATAGAAAGCAGATGACGTGGTAAACAGTAGCACTCGCAGTCGCGAGTTAATCATTAATTGCGCCGACTTTTTCACGTGATAGCATTAAATTCTTAACGCGGGGCACTGTGAATGCGATGAGCGAACAAGAAGAAATGGAGGATACTGTTACAGTTCCGGATAAATTAACTGGCCCTCTACTTGCGAAGGCAAATTCTAATTAACAACTGATATAAAACTGTAATACAATATATTGACGATTTATATTTACTTCATTTATATCTGACAAGACGTGGCGGAAAGCGAAACGAAGAAGCGTTTGAACTCCTTCTTGAAAAATGATGTAAAATAACTGCAGTACATATTATGTCATAAAGTCACCATTCATTCCTAATTACACTTTGACAGAAAATTTCGTGACAGATAAATTCTAATGAATTTCAAGCATAAAAAAGGCTGAAGAGATATAAAATAAATTGCTTGTACAATTTCTATGTCACGTATAACGTTAACACTGATTCTACCACGATCATATATCGTCATTATATGATAGAATATTTTTAAAAAACGATACATTATCTTCAAGCACAGAACATGGTAGGAATCGGTGCACAAACGTTAACAGATCGTAGAAAGACATGCTAGAGCGTACTATAGTAGAAATATGTATGAATGTATTGTAAAAAATATTTCACATATAACGAGTCACAACACTTAACTTTCCCGAGACTCCACAAACTTTATAACACGTATATGAAAATTGGAGGAATTCGTATTACTTCAAGTTTATATATGTTTTATACATAATCGATGAGAAATATTGTAAATTAACATATTTATATATTAAGAAAAACAATAATTGTAATACGGAGTACAAATCTGTCATTTCATAAAGTAAGACTCCCAACTCCCAAGTCCGTCATTGTTACGTTGCCAAGTCTCTCATCATGGTTAGTCTAAAGCCGATTGTGATGTCAGTAAAACTTTAGTTCTGATTTTTGCCACGGATCACGACGGATGTATGAGTGAAACTTTATTGTTTTCGTGAGACAACGTGGAACGTGGAACCGGTGGCACGTCGCCGCGTATACAACAGAAATAAACTGTCGAAAATATGGAATACGTGTACCGTTTACCGTTTTTAGTATTAGAAGTGCCTAACCTGAAGTTGAAAAGGCCGTCATGGTTCGTAAAACCCAGTGCTATGGTAGTTTTCTCGTTTATACTCTTATCGTATTTCCTGGTAACAGGAGGTAAGATTTTGACACATAGTGTCGGTGTCTTTTATCTATTTCTTGTATAAAAGTACATATTTTAATTACAATTTTTAAAGGTATAATATACGATGTAATCGTGGAACCACCTAGCGTAGGATCGACTACGGACGAGCACGGTCACACTAGACCGGTACGCTAACGAAATTCAAGCAATAATTCTGATTTAATAACAATCGTGAAATTACATCGTACAGGTCGCTTTTATGCCGTATCGTGTTAATGGGCAGTACATCATGGAAGGGTTGGCTTCCAGTTTCCTTTTTACACTAGGTGGCATTGGGTTTATAGTATTAGATCAAACACATAGCCCGTCAACACCAAAACTTAACAGAATTCTCTTGATATGCGTTGGATTCATTAGTGTTACTGTTTCGTTCATCACTTGTTGGATTTTCATGAGGATGAAACTGCCGTAAGATTTTTACTATGCTCTTTATATATATACATATATATGTACAATGAATCATGATGGAATGTATTTTATTCTTTTATAGGGGATATTTACAATCGTAAGCAATGCGTTAAACGTAATGTACATGAAAACTTCATATTTTTTTATATATGGAATATCACATTTTGTACCAACAAAGAATGTCATCTATAAATATGAGAGTAGATTCCCAAAGATTCTTTCTCCTTCATCTATTCTTCTCCTATTGCACATAACTTACAATATATTTCTGTACAAGTCAAATCGTGATTTCTGGGAATAGACTTATCAAAATCTGATCCAAGAGAAGGTATGCTAAATGCTTGTTCAGTGGTGCATTTTGCAAACAATCTAACAGCAAGTCCATCAGTTCGATCCATGGTTTATAAAAACCTATTAGCCAACAAGGTAATAAACTATGCAGTCCTTTCTTTGCTGTCTCGTAATAACATCGACGAGTCGCATCAGGAATCCTCATTTGATTTTTATCACCCAACACTTTTGCATGCAAGAGTTTTACCACCGTAGCTGCGCGGCCACCACTCAATATCTTCACCAGAGTATTATAGAGGATTATATTCACGTATGGGTCCACCTTCGCCCGGGATGAGGACGCCAGCATCCAGAAAGTCCTTGCAATCACTGGAGGCACATTGAGTAATCTGTCCACTGAAACAGTAATTGAAAGAATAAAAGATCTGATCATGGTCTGAGGACAAAGGATAAACGCACCAGCATCAGCGATACAAAATGAGGCACCCTTGATGTGAGATCGCTCCAACGAAGAAGATGGCAAAGTTCGAAAGTTAACATCTAAGTGAAGATTATCTCCGAAAACACTGAACAAGAGATCACGGACTTTCTTCTCCTTCTCGTTCGCAATCGTCTCTCCCGATGGTTCAATACCAACATCTGTGTAATCAGTCTTGTTACTCGTAGATGCGAGAAACACTGCCAGAAATTTGTCCAAATTTTGACCCTTCTCCTTTCTCAATCTGTATGCCATGCTCTGATACAATATGCCGATGTCCGGTGTACTGTAATTACTGAAGTACGGCTTCAGGTTTGGCACAGTGAGGAAATCGTAAAGCGATTCGCTACTCCTGAGTACCGGTTTCGATAATAATTTTTCCAGAAAATCTTCGTATCGTTGCCTATTGATAGTGCAAGACGTATGCGGGTTCTTTCTCGAAGGTAATGGCGAGTCGCTCAACTCTTTGTCCCCATGAAACTCGGCTAATCGCGTTCGAAGAACGTAAAAGTCTTGATCCCTACGTAAAACCGACCAGGATTTACCTTCGGCTATGTTGTGCACGGCAATCACATAGAAAATCTGATTATCGGTATTCTCGATGTGCGGGATGCTGACCCGCCACGTGGTAAGATCCCTGCGGAAACTGTCTTCGCTGTACTTAATCTCATTGTAAGGACGAGAAGGGTAATCCACTTCCTCGCATTGATAAATATCTTGATAAGTCATTCCGTCGATCGCGGGGGTTCTTAAGACACCGTCTATCCTCGAAAAGTGATGATTACCCATCTTCAAGGCGTTCGTAGAATTTGTCGTGGTCGGATGAGAAGACTGCTTTATTTTATTAGTTGGAGCTGGTTGCCCGCAGAACAAATCGTAAAGTTGATAACTATGATGAAAGGATGGTAGGCAAGTGGATTCCAAAAGAGCATGAGCTTCCTGATGCGCCTGATAGAATGGTCGCGAGGTCCTTAACTCCTGTATCTTTTTTGAGCCTCTCTCGAGAATCCGTCGTATACCCATCGATATATCTTCTGGTAAATGCAAATACTCGGAACCCTCAGGGTCCAGATATGTCGCGTACATGTTCTGGATATCTGTGTATAGACTGCTTTCTGCATTCGAACTCATTTCTGGGTTCAGCATGCGTTTGCTTAGATCATCGATATCCAAACAGAATTGGAATAGATTCATGGGCCCAGTTTCCTTAATATGTTGCATGAACATGTACAGCAATCTGGGATCGTTTAGAATCTCATCCAACGACGGTTTTAAATGACTCTGCGTGGTTTTCTGTGGCATGGGAATTGAAACCCAGGATTGCAACATTGGTACACTCACAGTGGCCATTTGATTAGAAACAGTACCATCACGGTGGGTCGATAAGACCACCAAAGTATTTATATTATCTGGATCAGCAATCGCGTCCACCGCCGGTAGCAAAATCCAATTTGCCAAAATTTCTCGAAGTATTACTTTATTATTGGTGGAAACGTGTATAGCGGGCAGTAGGTGTGGCATGATCGCTGTCACCACTCCTCGGAGATAATCCAGCTCGGCTTGACGCGAGTAACTGGCAGGATGAATTTCTTTTCCAAGATAATCGAGTAATTGATTACCGAAATTGTCGCCATTGTTGGTATCTTTGATTTTCGAGTGTAACATTTTCCAGTCCTGTGCATGTTGCAAAAGCAGCGGTATCAGACGATAAAATATTATATGCGATACATCTGTACGTAGCAGCCGAACCGCGATGTTCTTCGCTGCAGTTGCTGTAGCCAGACGGAGCTGTTGTACGAATGCTTCATTCGTCGAAAAGTCTGAATACCATGTACAAACATACTTCTGTAACAGGTCCTCAAGAAACTGAGGAAATGAATTGATTATTGAAACAATTCATACATCGAAAACCATATAAATTGATGAACGAATAATTACTTGTTCCAATGCATAATCGAAATCCTTCGGTACTTTCACTTTTGTCGAATGTGGAAGCAATTTATGTCTCTTACAGCTATTGTTACTGCAGACGCTGCATGGATCCTTCATTTCATAAACCGGGTAAGAAGCATTGCACATCACATTCAAATTGGCAAGTGCTATGCTAATATATCGTAATATTACGAATCCGTAAAAAGTGCTTGTTACATAAATGCAGCATATGATGATTGGCCAGATAATACTGAAATGAATTAAACCTAAATAACCTTATTGAAAATCATTCGGGAAACTTAGATTAAATTCGGGTGGTTCATTCAGTCTCGACCTTTTCCTTTAAGTGTAAAATATTAGTGAAAACGACATACCTTTTGAATAAGATCGAAACAACCACGATTAGTACGAAAACGATCCCTGGAATTATCACGTTAGACACGTAGAAGTCTTGAACTTTATCGATGGATGAAAATGCCATTGCTCCATTAATTAATACTTTCAATTCCGTTCGCAGTTCAATTATCGCAC
The DNA here is from genome assembly GCA_004307685.1 of Ceratina australensis. NCBI lineage: Eukaryota > Metazoa > Arthropoda > Insecta > Hymenoptera > Apidae > Ceratina > Ceratina australensis. Next base: position 271,142 of record SHCU01000001.1, read on the forward strand.
ATTATCAAAATAAGGAGAACTCATGATGACATTATAACACTTCGTAAACATCGACAATTATCCATCAATTGACGACTCGAATCGTACAGTGCACAATCAATATTGCATAAAAAAGGCTATAATTATAAATCTTTTCCCATGAATGACTTGATTAAGCATTTTGTTAGTTGCACACCGATAAACACGATGGATAGACTCGTACGTACAAATCACAAATATTAAGTAAACAATTGTAAAGGTTCATGTATGCTAATTTCTAGATCTCCAGAGAAATCTATAGTTTCATAAATTTAGAAAAACAACGAGAGATTTTAGAAAGCACAGTAAATTCCGATTTAATTAAAAAATATCCTGTAAAAAAATCATATCAGAGAGCGTTTCTGAAATGGTTTATGAATAAGGTATAACAGTAATTAAAGTTATGCATGTAGGAGATGCAATTTTGGACGTCCGAATCATTATCCTTTTGATTTAGATCGAAGAAAAAGAACAGGAGATCTACGATGGCATTTATACCACGTATTGCGACTTAGTTTCTCTCACGTTAGACGAATCTATTCATTATCGGCATTTTTTTATGGGGAGCGACTGCATCAGTATAAAAGAAAGTACGAATATTATATCGGATGGCACCACAGGTTTAATTAGTTGGCAGGTATATACATGTATCATTGATAATCTAACGATTCTCGGATTGTTTAATCGTAATGTGCGGATAAAAATGTTTAGGGCGCGATTGAATTAGCAGAATGGTGCACGGAAAATCGAATTTCATTATCAGGAAAAATTGTTTTGGAACTCGGATGCGGGGTCGGTTTAACAGGATTATCAGTCATAAAGAAATGTTTCCCAAAGAAGTACGTATTTACGGATTGCCATAAAACTGTACTAGACATGGTCTCCGAAAATGTTCAACTGAATCTATGTCATAATGGAGAAAACGTTTGGCTAGATGAATGTTTGGATAGTAGATTGAATTTACAATTAAAGTATAATTGTACAGAAGTACAAGTGATGTACTTGAAGTGGGAGGATGTGAACGAGTACATAAAGGAGAAATGGGATGTACCTGATGTAATAATCGGAGCTGATATTCTGTATGATACAGATTCGTTTTGTACGCTTACATGCGTGTTAAAAACCTTCTTCTCTCTCGGTAGTGAACACGCAATTATTGCAGCGACGATTCGCAATGTAGATACTGTTTCACAGTTCCTGTACCAATTAGGTATTCAATGTTGCTTTATAAATAACATTTTTCTATAAATACATTAAAAATTAATATAATTTCTTTTTAGAGAAACATAATCTTTGCTTTGAAGAATGTACAATACCTAGACGGACGATACAAACGCAGTTGATAAATTCACCTAGTAAAATATTCAAAGTATTTCGGGGAACATAATATATATTATATTTTTGATTTAACAATAAATCATTGTACACTTCTATTACCAATTTTGAGCTGAACTGAATGTGGTTTGTATTAAATTGTATATGCTAATAAATTAGATACATATTCATCTATGCGTATATTATAATATATTATTTCGTGAAAATATATGACAGTAATGCGCTGCCTGCAGACTCAATTCTAAAGTCAATCATCGTGCCTCTTAATTAAAGCAATAAATTAAATTGTTTCGATTAGAAATGAACATCATATGTTTTTAATCGGATTCTCATTTAGTAAAAAATTATATCATTCATTCTGGTCAAGCCTTGAAGGCTTAAGATGTAACCTTTGAATAACATACTCAGGCATGCAGTATGTAGGATTAATCTTTTTTAACGGGTAATCAGCATTTAATAAAGAAAGCGCGGTTAAACCAAAGAGCGTGTGGAAAGGATCAGCAATATCTCCTGGACGGTCGCTAAATCCTCCCGATTCCGCGTCCTGACATGCTAGTACAAATTTCACCTGTAAATCAATGATTTACAAGTCACAGCAGTCAGTTTATTAAATTTCTCTAAATACATACCAATTGTTCTTTGTTAACCCAATGAAGACGCCCTAGAATCGTGAGTACAGAGAGCACCCACCATGAATAACAGACATCGGGCAACTTTTCTGGCCTACCATTCAAGCCTCCTGATGGAAGTTGCCTCTCACAGAGCCACCAGCTTAACTGATCCGCATCTATCAAATGCAGATTACCTGAAAATATTGATAAATTTTAAGTTCTATAACACAATAAGCAAACTATGAGAACTTACCAGTTATTGAGAGAAGTCCTATGGAACAATAGATCATACCAGCATGACTTTCAGCTCCAGGATTTGAGCCAAAACCCCCATCGAAATTCATGCACTTCATGACAAATTCAACTGCCTTATCAACATCTATGGCATCTAAACGATTCTGAAATGTGTAACAGATAATATGTAACATAAGTCACAATCTAATGCATCTGCTGATTAGTATTTTATTTACCAAGAGGGACAATGTTGCCACAGCGCAAAATGAGAACCTCATATCGACTTCCCCCCAAATGTCACCAGTGAAACTTCCATCCGGCTGTTGTCTTTCCTTCACATACTTCACAACCTTTTCTATATCGATAGTATCCAAAGCATCGTAGATACAAAGTATTTGTACTGCGCTCAAAGTGTACAAAATATGGGGATCATGCTGCAAGCTAGCAGCTATCCCCCCGCTTTCTGTCTGGCACTGAACAATGAATTCTAACACTTCATTTCGATTAGTCTGGTCAAGTTTACCCATCATATCCAAGGCTGTCAGACCCCAGTACATTCCAGACATTCTCATATGTTCTGTCATACAGTATACCTGAAATATCTCTTCGGTTCTTTACTTGAATTTTTCTATAAAATAATTTCACTTACGTATTCATCCTCGGTACCGTAAGACAATAGGAAGTTCGCGTGTTTTTCCAGCAACAATTCGGGAACCGATGCTGGAAGTTCGATGTCATGCTTTAATGCTGGCTGAAATATACATAAAATAATTCTTGAATAAAAATACAAACACACGTAAAAACGAGTACAAATATAATAGTGTGCGAGGAACAAAAATTAAATGCGAACTACTTATAAATTTGATTCGTATGATTTTTCGTATTATACGACATTCTACTTGCCATATTACAAAATCTGTTTAGAAAAGGTAAAAAGGTCACAAACTTCACCAAGTTTTAGACATTTAAACAAGTATATAAAAAATGTTTACACAGCTTGTCTAAAACTATTTAATACACATCTTTTATCGTTTGCTCGCGTAACCTGAGAACGCAATTCCGAATTTTACTATAGAACGCCATCTCCAATGATAAAACCGGGAACTCACACACAAGATGTACATATAGGTGAGTGAGTACATAAAAAATAAATAAATGCATTAGGGATTTAAATGGGACTTATAAAAAACGAGTCGAGAAATATCTGTAGAAAAGTAATTTATTTCAATTTCAAGTATTATCTCTTTTCCACATTGTTCCCATTCGGGAATCCATCTCTTTAGCTGGATATAGATTCATCATCTGTATTATCAGAGTTGACGCTTTTAACTTCAAAGTCCTCATCATTATTTTCTTGTTGATCGTCCTGGGTTTCTTCCTCTTCAAGGTTTGATATTTCCTCCCAATTTTCGTCAGATTCGCTTTCTAAATCTTCATCCTCAAGCGCGGCATCTTCATCTGACGAATCTATAAATCGGACACACATGTAAACACAAATGTTCCAAATAAGAATCTAAAACTACAAACCTGAATCTTGATAAACGAGACAATTATCGGCGATATCTTTATCTTGTTCGTTCACTGTTTGGGAAATTTGACCAGTGACAAGAGAAACTCGACCTTTAAGTTTTGAGAGTTCTGTTAAGAGTGCCAGCTTCGCATCTATTAAACTCAAGATCGGCCCGAACACTTCAACGAGATCGGCTTGTGCTAGAAAATGTCCCGCGTGCGCAGTCAACAGTGCTTCCAGCCATCGTACAGCAATTTTACTCCTATGAGCGGAATACCAGATTAATATTGAAAGTAGTAAGAGAACAGAAAATAGTTATTTGATGATCTTACGTGAAAGTTTTCCCTTGAAGCAGAAGGGTAAGTTCTTTAACAAGAGGCCCGATTGCTTGTATCGGCAGCTTAGCAATAGTATTCCTAATAATAGACTCGTTCTTTGTAAGGAAAACAGTGTTTAAAATATTCTTATCTTTACTATTCAAGCCTTGTATCAAAAGCTGTACTCTGTTGCTACCTTTGCTAGTAGTTTTTCCCGTATCATCGCTTTCAGCGTTTAAACTCAAGTTTTCTAATCTATCTTTTAACAATAATTGCGATCCTGAACCAGAAGCATTCTTAATTCTTTTCGGTGTAGTTTCCATAATCCCTAAAGTATAAATTACTCCGTAATAAAAGCCGAGATAGTTAAATGAGTTCAAGCAGAAATTCTAAATACCTGGCGTAAGATATTCAACATTATTCTCCTCGATTATAACGGGTTTTACTTTAGAAATCTCTTCCTTTCTATCTTTGCCTTTTCTGGATTCTGAACGCACCAGACACTGAACTTTATCAGAAAAATCTGGGGTCACTTTTTCGAATACAGGACTAACATAAGTTCCATATACTAGTAACAACTTCTGGTCTTCCGTTAATCTACCATTTAAGATAGCAATCTGCTGGACACTGTCCTTCTGACCAACATCAGAAGCCACTGCGATATTTAAACTAGGCTTTAAGGGCTTCAACCGATTGGTTAACTGATACTGAAACAAGTGTGCTTGTCCAGACCTTGTCACCGCCAACACCATTACTTGAGAGCTCTCCGAGACACTCACAGACACACTTATTGGGTCATCTTGCAAAGCCAAACTTGCTACAGGAGTTCTTTCATTCCTTTGCTGAAAATTTGTTATTTTCGGTTAATATGCAATATAACAGATAATATAGCAAGGATAAAAAGATAGATACTTCATCCAAGGCCCAGACATTAAGATAGCCATCGCTGCTAGCACCACTAATAACATAGCTATCACTGGTAGTTTTAATTGTACAAAGACAAGTAACTTGATGAGCATGGCCTGTGAATGTTTTAATTAAATGCTTTGTATCTAAATTCCACCATTTGACAACTCTCTCTCCTGATAATAAACTCTTCCCATCGTCAGTAACTGTTAAAGATGTTGTCTTTCCTTTTCCATATTTCCATTTGGACTTTATTCTATTTTCTTGGAGGTTCCACTGAATGATATGATGATCATCCGCTGCTGAGAATAAACCAGCATTTTCAGACCAAGTCAATGCCGTCACTGTACCGGAATGACCATCTAATTGAGCAGTTACAGAAGAAGTTGATGTATCGTAAAGCGTAACTTTTCCATTTGTTGAGCCCATAGCGATAATATTCTTTTGGTTGGGCTCTTCCGAAATCGATTTCCTCCTGCGTTTCTTCCATGGCACCGGCTAAAGAAAATAAATAACATCGTACCGTATGATTAGTTCTCTTATTCATATAAAACTGATGGAACGCGTGAGTATAACCTGATGATCAAAAGTGACAAAAGATACGAACATTGTTTTTATGATATTAATGGATAGATGGTTTGAATTAGGAAAGATATTTATTTACTTGAGATAAATAAAAAGAGAACGTAAAATATTCAGGGTACTAGTATTTATTTGATATGAAATACAGGAGCACATGGCCCTTACCGATGTATTTGTTGCTCGGGAACTGACGTGGAGCCAAGTCAGAACGCAGCATGGAGACGATAAATGAAAATTAGAAACGTATTCCTGTTTCAAACGACTCGTGCCGGTGTCCCAGATTTTTAACTTTCCATCGTTTCCACAATGTGCAAAATTTTCACCGTCTTGAGAAAAACCGTAATTAGCGGTAGTCGCCATTTCTATTATACTCATGGTTCACAGTGAACGTAGCTCCACTGAATCTTCTTGGCTAATTTCAGTCAACCGCTGTTAGTTCGTTGAAAAAATTTGAGGCAACACCTTCGAATCTGACACACCGAGAACAAAAACCGGGTAGGAGCATTCATATTTCTTCTCCGATATGAGCTTAGTAGGTGCAAAAGAGACGGACTGACATTTCGCCTTCTCTCTTTACTGGCGAAAGTTTACCCGAACACAACACGGACATTGTACGATAGTGTGTGTAAGTAAATCTGACATCTGTGATTTCAGTAGGTGCGAGGGTTGCGAGTATGGAAAGTGCGAAAATGAGCCGCGTCTTTTTTCCCATACTTTAATTATTTTGCTGTGTTAATTAAGTATTGTGATTGTGATTGTTGTTGCCTGTTCGCCCGATGCTCAGACTTACTAATATCTGCGGGGATCGATAAAAATATTCACTGACACGCGATTTTATATAGAAACTTGAAAAATGAGAATGCGTTATATGTGTAATTATCTCCCGTAAATCGGTGATAAAGCATTAAAATTTATAGACGAGTATTTGTATTTATTTTGATAATAATTACTCTTTACTAAATGTCAGTAGATAGTAGGTTTTGCATTAAATCATCGTTCAATCGTTGAAGGATAAAGGAAGCAACGTTTATTAAAACAAAATGATATTGCAACAGATAAATGCTAAATATATAAGCGTAAAGCAATTAGTAGGTAATATTCATGTCGAATTCATCCTTATGGTATATCAGGATATCTTTGAAAATCATATTAGGCCCGTCATACTTGAAATCGTAAAGAGGTTTATCTATGGGGAAACCAAGCGGTCTGTTGTCTAATTTCACTTCACCCCATATTCTCGAACCGTATGTGAATTCCGATATCACTGGGCTGACATATAAGAAAATTTGGAATGGCATTCCTTCCTTCTTGCCTTTCGGCAATAGCAGTCTTTGCGGGAAACCGAACACTCTTTCATTATAAGTAAATGGTTTGTTATCGTAAAGGGATGACAAAATATTCTTGTAAAATACATCGCTTGAATGTTGATCGGGAATCGTAAAGAAACACTCCTGACTGTTGCGTACGATTTTGTTCATGCCCGAGTTCACTGAAGATTAAAAAGAGCGAATTAATATCAAACGATGTAGAGACAGGTATGTAAATGTGTTCAACGGAATCAACGGAACTCACGTTCGACGATCCAGTTGTCGATTTCGTAAAAATATTTAAAGCCATCCGGGAAATCAAGCGGTTTGCGGTGCGCGTCGTATTTCGGTCCGAGGAAAATTCTGATAGCTGCTTTCATCGGTTTATCAGCGTTTATAGAGATGTGGAAGTTAAACGGCTTGTGATTCAAACGATATTGTTTAATCATAACGAGCGGCCTCTGTTCGCCTTCCTTCAAATCGTCGTGCAATAAACCGTTGTTGATCGATGCATAAAACTCGTCGAAGAACGTGATCAATTTGTCGATGGCGAACGATTCGATCTTCAAATTAGGATAGATTATTTCTTCCCTACTGTACGGCGCCTGTCGTAGTTTGTATCTGAAAAATAATATCAAACGCCGTATTAACACGAATATTATTATGCTTTTACCGAAAGAAACTGTTCACAGATAATTACTTGTAGTAGAAAATGCAAATTCTTTTGTATAGACGGTAGAAGGCAGGGTCTCTCATCGATGTACAGGAAGATTCGAGAGCGCTAGGTAGGATTTGATACTTGCTCGCTGGCTCTAAGTTGTAACCAAGTATCTTCCTAGCAAGGCTGTCGATACTTCCGTAGAAGTTAAGATTGTAAGAGTCGGCATTGCCCTCGATCACGTTTCCGAGAATGTTCAAACCGTCTTCGGTATAAATATTATATTTTTTGCTGTCGTTGGCAAAAATGTATCCGGAATCAATCGCGGCTGATATTCTCGATTCCTTATCCATGATATCCTTTAAAAAAATTGTAATCCAGTTAATCACATGAAAATCGTTGATCAAAATTCATTGATCAAAATTCACTTACACGGATGTATTTGTACTTGTAATATGGGAAATTGCTCCACGATGGTCTTTGAGGTAGCGGTAATCCATTATGGAAAGTCATGGTAGGATAATAACCGGGATAAAACGGCTTTTGCCAGTCGAAATCTTCGATTTTAGGCATATCGTTCGAAAGTCTCTCCAGATAATATCTGTTTAACAATTGCTTGTGCCCGTAAAGATACTCCTCTCCCCGATACTCCGATGGGAATCCAAATTCCTTGGACTCCAACCAGAACGGTAGCGCTTGTCGGAAGAAGAAATAAAAACTGTTTAAGCCGATGTCTTCGGTGAAATAATTCAGTTTGTTCTCCAAGTAGTACTCGCGATTCAAATACCAGCCCGAGTAGTTCGCTGTTATTATGTAGCTCTTATCTTCACCTTGCTCCTCTAAAAGAAATATTGTTCAAAATAATGCGATGTTTTCATAATATGAACTGAGAATTGAAATGGATATTAATTATACTTAATAATTACTTAGTTCGCCAAATAGTTTTGCATGATGTGCTTTCTCCAGTACCTCGGAGTTGAAAAAGAAATAAGGATACATTTCATACGGTGGTGGTAGTTGAATGTATTTAGTATCTGGTCTTGTGAGCACTGCATTGTACAGAGCAATCATGTACTGAGCCTCGTTCAAATTGTTTTTGGCCCACAAAGCAGTTTTGAAGAAAGTATCGAAATCGTTCGCGTAGTAAAACAGTTGGAACAAGGCTTTCATTTCTTTAAGAAGCTGTGGGTAGTATACAGAGAACATTTCTCCTCTTGGGAGCATCCCATTCTTGTATAACAGAAGAAAATCCTTCACTATAGCCTGGAAATAGTTTTCTGTACATATTTTTATATCTAGAACGCACCCTTTTTTCTGGATGCAGTTCTATCAGTAAAAGCTGCATCACGCTTCCGTAAATGCATGTAACTTCCAATGAACGAAGCGTGTCATTGAAGATGGTGTCACTTACCTGATTGGAATATGAGTTGATATTGGCTTCGATATCCCATTGTTGGCCCTCTTCGTACCAAGAGAAATTCGCTTGAGCTGGTTGGCTAACGTAGTAAAGCAGATTGTAAACCTTCTTCTGTTTCAGCAGGAAGTCCTTGTCGGCTTGTTTCGCGGTATAATATTCCGCACTGATCAAGCCGCAGCAGATCAGCAGTCCAAGTAGCCACAGCCTCTTCATTTTTCGAAAACTCGATGATCAGTATCCCAACACGTGTATAGTCACCATGCGGTGACTCTTATACTCCTCATCCCCTCTTTCACAAGAGATTCTACTTCCTCTCTCAACTACATTTATTTTACCTATTTATCTCAGGCCTGTTTATTAACAGCCCTCTCGCCTTTTTGAGGAAATTGTCTGTCGATAAATAATTTTTACTACGGGCTAGCGCAATAATTGCATGATCGGGCGTCCTAGGAATTTTCTTATCAATATTTCGATAATGCAAGCCAAAGTTAAAATGAGAGATAATCCTGTTGACGATACCCGGAGTATGGAGATTAAGATTAAAATAGAAATGTGGGATTTCCTTTATCGAATGCAGAAGTTAATTCACTAGACTTTCTTAATTTCATTTTTAATCATTCGTACATGCGTGCACACATTTGTAATCTCTTATAACGGAAAAAGCACGTTTATCATTAAGCTATTATCAAACGAGACGGTTTCAGTTTAGGCTCGGAGTTTCCACCCTTTATTGGCTCCCGTTAATAATTCACGAAGATAGTATTGTTTCGACGATAATTCGGCGTGATTTATGACAATAACGAGATTCCCTTGCTTGCAGCTGCTGTTTTCTCCCTTAATTATCATTCTAGTCTCTTAATTACTAAGTATACTGGAATAAATATGCTTGTGTCCTTCTATTTCTCATTATCGCTGCTCTCTCAGCTACGAAGCTTTCTCTCGCCTGATGATTAGATGAAACATGTTTACATTTTAATTAATCGCTATTATTTTTCCTCTTAAGCGATAATCATTTTTTGCTTGTAATGAACGTTAATCCTTCGTTGATATTAATATCAGGTTCATCAGTTATTTGATAATAATACTGCATTTCGAAGTCTACATCACAGTGTAGGATATGATAGGATAGGATTATGATGTAATTGAAAATTATTCAGTTAATTTATTATTTCGATTGGTTCCATTTGGTTGGATTACGATTGATGTAACACTTATATATATATTAAAACTGCAGATTAAAAAAAGGAGAGGCTGCAGATTAAAAAAGAAGAGGCTACATCTAAAGAAATAGAAGATATACATATAATAAAATATAATGTAGCTCGTTGGTAAAATCTTGTAATGTGAAGGAGTCTAATAATTCTCTTATTCATCTTAGGATGGGATTTTAAGGTGCTATCACAATATTACGAAAACATTCTTTTATTTTCTCTCTTTCTACATCTCTTCAGTCATCGCTAAAGAAATTTTACGACTACTAGCTTAGAATTTAAAACGAAGGGATAAAAGTTTAAACAACAACATTCAATTCCTCCATCTCTTTGTGGTAAACGACAACGTCTTTGAAGTGCATGTTGGATAAAAGGAAGTGCACTGAATTCATAGGTCTATCCAGAGGGTAGCCCATGGGACGTCCGTCGGTGATCAGTTGACCCCATACGGGAGATTCGATTTGTACGGCATTGTTCTCATCGAACGGTGAAATCACCACGAATAATTTGTACGGCATACCGTCTTTCCTGCCTTTGGGCAGAAGAAGCCTCTCGGGGAATCCGTAAGGTTGATTCACGTATTTGAAGGTTTCGCCGGATTCTATAGCTGCGACAAGTTTTTTGTAGAACACCTCGCTCGGTACTTCGTCGGGAACCACGAATATAGACTCGTGGCTACTTCTGTCAATCGTATTGCTACCGCTCTTCACTGTAACAGTTAGAAGGATATATTGGTATATCAAGGATCATTGTGTCCATAAACCCTTGCTTAAAGATACGATTAAGACTTTTTCTTAATTGCTGATAAATTTTCATTAAATGCTTATAAATTATTTGTTACTCACAACTGACAACCCATTCGTCCAATTGCATGAAATTCACGTAGTTATGTTCGAGGTCCAATTCGTGTCCAAACTCGTCGTATTTCGGTCCGATAAAGATGCGAACCATAGCTTTGGTGTTCTTGTCGCTGGTCACGGTGATATGATAAGTGTAAGGTTTGTGGTTCAACCGGTGCTGGCGTGCTTTGATCACCATGTTTTTAGCATCTTTGTGACTGGACACGGACACTCCGTTGCTTAGCATAGATTCGAAGTTGTCGAAATATGTAGTCAGCTTGTCCACGGTCACGGAATCGATGGTGACTCCGGGGAAGGATAATTCCTCTGTCGTGTACGTGGGAAGATGCTGCTTGTATCTGATAAATAATACAAAACGAGCTAAAATATTTTGCACGATTCCGATGAAACTGTACTTAAAAGGGAAGAATGAATTAGAACGAACGTGTTGTAGTAAGTCAGAATGTTCTTGAAGATGCTGTAGAACAGTGGGTCTCTCAGACTAGTGCTGAAAAGTTCAAGAGCAGAGGGTACCACGTGGTACTTGACGTTCGAATGGAAACCAAACCCGAAGACTATCCTCAGCAGCTTTTCAAGGTGATCGTAGAATTGTGGGTTAATGCAGTCGGCATTGCCTTGGACGATGTTACCAAGGATGTTCAGTCCATTTTCCGTGTAAATGTTCACCTTCTGGCCCTTAGAATCGATCACGTAGCCATTATCAATGGCGGTAATGATTCTGTGATGCAGCTCTTTGATCGTCTATGTTACCAAAAAATATACGTCATGAAAAATGAAATTTAAAATCTCGTTAAACACTAATCAATTCCTTACGAGTCTATTCATAAATAAATAGCAATCACCTGAACATAGTTGTGCATATCAAGCGGTACAACGGCACCGGTTTCTCTGTGAGGGAACGGAAGTCCATTACGGAACTGCATGGTAGGGTAATATCCGGTCACGATGGGCTTGTCCAAGCTCACATAACTAATTTCACCTAAACCGTTGCTCAGTCTCTCGAGGTAGTACCTACGAAATCAGTCGCCATGTAATTTACAAAAAATGCTAGTTCTCTAAGAAAACGAACTACTGTACCTAGTTAGGAGTTGCTTGTGCATGAAAAAGTAGTATTCACCACGAGTTTGCGAGTTAGTGACGTGGGTCATGTTACCAGGCATGAAGAAAGGAGCGTGATGATGAGATACGAAGTAGAACATATTCAAACCGACATCTTCGGTGAAGTAAGATAATTTTTGCTCGGGCACGTTGTGTCTGGTCCAGTACCATCCGCTGTAGTTCGCTGGGATCACGAAGTAGTTTACTCCATTCACAGTCTTCTTAATGGCAGCTAAAATTTAAGCACCTCATTCAATCCTCAAATGCTATTATTAAAAGCATGTTATTTACGCATCGATTACCGCATATTCCACTGGTATAAAATTATCATTTTTGCTGACATTTACAAATTAATTTCAAGCATAGAAAATATTACTGACACTCGTCGCCCATGGCGATGTTCTCAGCCTTCTGGATAACTTCGCTGTTGAAATATAAGTGAGGGACGACTTCGTACAGCGGGGGCAGTTTGATGTGTTTGGTATCTGGACGATGCATCACAGCCACGGACAGAGCGTAAACGTACATGTACTCGTTAACATGGAATCTGGCCCAGACAGCGGTGTTGTAGAAATCAGCGAAAGTCTTCGCGCTGTACAGAACTCGGAACAGAGTCACCGTTTGATAATAGATGTCTGGGTCTGTTAATGTGAAGGTCCAGCCGCGTGGGAGCATGCCATGCTTCAGCAGCTGGATAAAGTTGTTCACGGCTTCCTGAAAATTAACAGAAAGAATCGTGTGGTCTTTTAAATGAATGAAACACTTTAAATGTTTGGGGGCCGTCGAGTATGGTAGCAATTTTTAATTGACTCTCTATAGGAAAATAAGATACATTTATTATAAATCGTAAGGAAAAATGTGATCTTCTAGACAAGTAGTTTTAATAAAAGTTGTATCGTACCTGGTCGCTGTAGTCGTCGACATGGTCAACGATGTTGAAGGTGCGCGCCTTCTGATAGAGTTCAGGATGATAGATGGTTGGCTGGTCCACATGCCAGAACAGTTCGTAGATGTTTTTCTGTTTAGTAAGGTAGGTCTTGTCGGCGACCTGGCTGGGCAGATGGTGTACAGCCTGGACCGTCAGACAGAAGGCGGCCAAAGCCAAGAACACAAGCTTCATCATGTTCGTAATCACGTAGTCCGAATAATTAGGATCCTCGCTGGTCTTATATAGTACCGAAAATCGTACCTCGATAAAAGCAGGTCGATAATGATTACCATTATCGGGATAAGGTCGTGCGTTAGGGTAAGGTCATAAGGATCGTGAAAAGTAGATGAGATAAAGTTGTTGCATGGCGCAACTTTTTAATATCATCAGTTGCAATTTTGATTACATCTGGCTTAATTACTTCATTAAAAAAAGCATCACTGAAGCGGAGGTATATACTACATAACAGAATGATATTTTTAACGTGTAAGACGTTTGTCTATTAGTAATCTACGAGATTGAATCGATTAAAAAATAGTGCGTAAAGAATATAGCTTGCATATCTTCTAAACTCTTTTTCTATTTATTTTTTGTTATTATAAAATTGTCATCGAATGTTTATGCGTGATCTCATTATCTGCACGCAAGTTGCGACTGATGGATTAATATTAGTACGTAAACTGATTATTGTTGGCCTCAGTTTTATTTTTCCTACTCGGCTCTGATAAATTCCATCGAGGCAAAATACGGCAATATACATTTTTGTAATCTAAATTTAAATAGGAGGTACTAGAATCTTCTGCATTGTTTAGCGTAAGAAATAAATTTCACAGTACTTAGAAATCAATCGCTTATTAAACTTTATTTCCAAAAATATAGGTCCTTGTATAAACTTTGTATCACATTTTCAAGTACATTAGTGAATGGAATAAATTACATTTTATTTACAAATAACGATATGAACTTTACGTTGTATTCTATGGATATAACGTCGAAAGGAACATGTAGTCCTAGTAATAAATTACAAATACAGTTTGTTCATTGTCCTGTGTTCAGAAGTGTCCCGTATACAAAAAGAAGTGATAGCTTCTTTTTGTTATGAGTCTGCCTTCATATTCTCTTTGTTTCTCTAGTAGATGAGCTAGGAAACTGCTCAAGCTTCGAATGTCCTCCCAAACCATTATATGTAACAATATTGATTTCCATTGCATGCTAAATAACACGTTAATTAATTTTTGTGAGTTTTTGATAATTCCAGATTGATTAAAACCAAACTTACAGTTTGTACATTTCCTTGTTGTTCAATTCTTGGCCTCTTTGTTAGAATCGATGAACTTTTTATTGTGCCCCGTTTTGGTAAGCGTTTCTCTACATTATATATACCCATAGATCTCACGGGGAGATATGGAGAATTTTTATCATCCTGTAAAACCAGGTTTATGTTAATGTAATGTAAAAATATATATTATAAAAATTGTTTTAATTACATTAGAGCTTTCAGTAACAGAAATTATATCAGGGCTATCCTTGTTCTTCGTTCCATTATCCAGTAAATTTTGAACTTTTGTTGTTGGCTGCTTATTACAATTAGCACAAAATTTGCTATTTAACGGAGACAAAGGAGTCGAATTAATACTAGCAGATACTTTCACCGAAGGCCCACGTTGCTCCATTTCTTTAAGTTTATTCTCTAAATGCATTATTTTAGTTTCATAAGACAGTATCTCTTCTTCTAGTTTCCTAAAAATATACTAAGTTTATTATCAAATCTAATTACTTTGTTACTTCATTAGAGCCTTTCCATACTTTCTTTTCTCTTGTTCATTAGATAATAAATTTCTTTCCATAGTCACTTTACTCAGTTCTTGTTGCATGGACTTCATTTTAGCCCTCCATTCTCGTCTTTTATCCATTGTAATAAGCAGTTCTCTAAATTCAAGAATTAATCAGAGTAAAATACAAATATGTAAAATATTATTGAGTACCTTTTCATTGCAGTTACATATGTAGCAAGTGAGTTTCGATCCTGTGATCTTAATAATATTTCTTTCACTTCTTTCTCTGAACCCTGCAGCAAATCTTGTATACTTAAAAAGAAAATAATGAACATTGTCATTGAACAATAACTTTATTAGATTGTTCGGAAAGTAATTTTTTTTTTTTCATTCATTTGCATTAAAAAAAATTACTTTCCGAGCACACATATATATATTGTCAGCTTATTATAAAATTAATTTACACACTTCTTATAAGTTTGAAGTTCCTTTCTCAGACATGCAAGCTCTTTGTCTTTTTCTTCTACCTGTTCAATTTGCAGCTTAAAAAAGTTTATTTGCTCTTTATAGGCATGAAGAGCTGTCTCTTTGCCTTTTATTTCATGTTCTACTTTGGTCACTTCTTTCCTTAACTGTGCAACCTGTTTTTCTAAATTCTCATTCTTCTCCAAATAATGTTTCACATCTTTTTGCTTCAGTGCAAGATCAAATGTTAATTTATCAACTTTGTCTTGCAAGGAATACCTATCTTCAGTAATAGAATCATTATTTGAAAAATTGAAGTATAGCCTATGAATTTTGTTGGCTGTGGTTTTTTCCCTGCATTGTGGGCATGTCTTAGCTCTGTTAAGAAAAGAATTAATCCAAACTTTACAACTGAAAACGTATTGTTTTTAATTTGAAAATTTATTATTAGATTTTACCTTTCTAACCATTGAGATAAACAGGCATAATGAAAGATATGCCCACACGGTGTGTAAAAAATGTCGTCAGATGGGACTATTAAATCTCTACATATTACGCATACAATATTCATCTTGGGTACAATTAATAACAAACGTAAACTACAATAAAAATTGTCAAACATAAAATCAAGGAAGTATATAGGGCCAATGGTTATCAACGGTTATCTGCTATCGTCTGCGGTCATCTGCGGTTAATCTGCGGTTATAAACGACTTGACGGTTATTCATACTTCGCATGAAATAGATTCCAATTTTCAGTGGGTCAGACCTGAAGAATTTTAACGCAGCGTTGTCCGTCGAGTAATAATAAAACTTAGGTTTCACTTTTCGAAGTAAAAAGCAGAAAGTAATAAAACATTCATCGATGTCGAACCGATTTTAATCAACAAGAATCAACACAACAAGGGCTGAGCAGGAGCTGAGCCGGCTAAACAGGGCAGATGCCTGTTTGAAATTGTTCGAGATGTGGAGGCAGCACTAATATAGATGAGGCGCACCAGTTTCATGTATGTATGTGCGTACGTATATATATATACATGTGTATGAACGTACAAAAAAATCTTTTTTCGTGTCGTCAAAAATCCTACTTGCAATGATGATTTTTATAAAAAAAATAGCTGATTTCCAAAATTTCAGCCTATTCAAAGTATATAGGTCTTTGAAAATTTCGTCGGAAAATGTGCACACGTAGAGGGCGACATATAGACATACGAAAAATCCGAGCGTCAGCACTCTGTTCTTATTTCCTCTTTGTCATTAATTCGAACTGTCCTTTCTGTTGGTAGCGTTCAGGGGATAATCAAGGGTTAAAAGAAAGGAATAGGGAACAAAGGGACTGAATTAGCATGTGCATACTTCGTTAATTGAATGTAAATTTAATAACACAGGTTGGGACGTTTTTAAATGTACATTTATCTATCATCTAGCATCTTAATAGATCTCGCATTAACGTACGTCCTATCCACCACTATACGCAAGTATCGTTCAAATCAGTCGACAATGTCTGCTAACCCCGAACAGCCCACTGAGTAAGTATGGATTCGAAAAAACAATAATATACAACCTTAATTGTCTCGTTAAACATCCCCAAAGACGTGTTTCTCAGATCAGTTGATATTCTTAATAAGAATCTCGTTACCAGAATTGTTGTCACCATTCCTTTGGAATCATTGAGTAGTCTAATTTTAAATGTTATTTTTGTTTTTTCATGATCATTTCTTATGGCATTATGTAATCAGCTATGGTCAGTTGTTTTAAATGCAGAGCATTAAACATCTAGGTATTCCAGGTTGCCAAAACCACAGAGTAATCAGATTGCTAAGGAACTCTATGCCCAGAAGAAATATAAGGAAGCATTGGATGAGTACAGTCGACTTATTGGTATACGCTTATTCTATCAATCATTCTTACCTCTATATATCTTGTTTTCACTTTAATAAAATAATTGTTCCTGTAGAACAAGAACCGAATGTAGCATTAATTTATCTAAATAGAGCTGCTTGCTCTATGATGCTTATGGAATATGACAATGCCATAGATGACACAAAGAAATGTATTGAACTCGACGAGAAATTATACAAAGTATGCCAAGCGTGCAAACTTTGAATTGTCTAAAAGAATATTTCTTTATGCAAAATAATTTATGTTTAGGCATATGTCAGACTTGCAAAATGTCTGTTAGCTGTGGGTGACATTGTCCAAGCTGAGACTACATTGTCTAAATTGCTGGAGCGCGATCCGGAAAACAAGACAGTGGCTGGTCCGCAAAAGGATTTGGAACATGTGAAAAGATTTCTAAAAGATGGAGAGTTAGCTTTCGCTGGAAAGGATTACCGTAAGGTTTGAGATGCAGCTTTTAAAAAAACAGGTAAATAACCATTTGGCCGATAGTTAATTCTCTGAGACCTTGCGTATGCTTTCAGGTTGTCTATTGCATGGATCGTTGTCTTGACGTTAGCAATAGCTGTGTAAAGTTTAAGTTGATAAAAGCTGAATGCCTAGTGTTTCTACAAAGATACCAGGAATCGTATGTGCTTGCGAGGTATGTCATCAGTAACAAAATTTGTAGAACATCTTTTTATTCTCATTGATGTTTCAGCCACGTATTTCGCGTTCACCCAAGAAATGTCGATGCGATATACGTACGTGCCATGTGCATGTACTACTGGGGTAAGATTGACAAGGCATTCACGCACCTTCAACATGTACTTAAATTGGCTCCAGATCATACTAAAGCATTAGAGATGTACAAACGTGCCAAGGCTCTTAAAAAGAAGAAGGAGGAGGGAAACATTGCTTATAAGTCGGAGCAATATCAGAAAGCATACAATTTGTATACAGAAGCTTTAGCTATAGATCCTCTAAACATAGTAACAAACGCGCAGCTTCACCTTAATAAAGGGATAGCAGCAGCAAAGGTATATATCCGTTGTTTTCCATTTAAATTGGAATTAAATGTTTTGTTACTCTGTAGTTGAGACGGTTAAAAGAGTCTGTAACAGAATGTTCAGAAGCACTGAAACTTGACGAAAATTATCTGAAAGCGCTCCTAAGACGAGCAGCTTCTTATATGGAGCTGAAGGAGTTCGAGGAAGCAACTCAGGACCTAGAGAAAGCATACAAAATGGATAGTAGTCGAGGTAATTTGCAATAATGTTATTAATAATCTGCTTACAGAACGATCTATTATGTATTAATGAAGCGAGAACATTGATTGATTAGAAATCAAGCGTCTGTTAACAAATGCCAAATTGGCATTGAAGAAATCAAAGAGAAAAGATTATTACAAAATTTTGGGCATAGACAAAAATGCGTCTACTGATGATATTAAGAAAGCTTATAGGAAACGAGCGATGGTACATCACCCTGGTAAGTTTCACTGATTTACTTTTCCATGTTAAATGAATTACATTTACCATAATGAATCGTATTTTCAGACCGACATCCGCACGCAACGGAAGGCGAAAAAAAAGAACAAGAAAAGAAATTCAAAGAAGTTGGAGAAGCCTATGGCATTCTTTCCGACCCCAAAAAGCGGTCGCGTTACGACAATGGCGACGATTTAGATGACATTGACAATGCATTCCGAGGTTCGTTTATCTCTTGCTAATGCTAATTTCTTGCTAATCGCTATTTTCTGTTCTAAACGTTTATAATAAATGCTTACAGACATGGATCCAAACGCACAATTCCGGTCGTTTTTCGCTCAATACGGCTACTTCCAATTCAGTTAAGAGCATTCCACCTGCACCTGTTTTCTGGGAACTTCGACGTTCTAAGTGGACTGTTTATTCTAGAGATGAGTATATCAGATTTTGTGTACCTTCCATTGATAGCGCATACCCATATTTTCAAGTAGCATACATAATACAAAACCTACTAGCTATAGTTTTATGTATTTATTTAAAACTAATGTAAATATATCGTATCAGGCATGGTGTATTATGTCTAGACCATTTTGCAATGAATGCGACTGATCAGAATCAGGCATCGCAGCGAATCCTCGGCGAATATGTTTTTCGACAATGTTCTTCAATTGATGTAGATACCTAAGAGTATTATAAGAAAACTATGTTTCCTGACCTTCCACTGTTCATCAATGTTCAAGCGTTAGTTTATATCGAACCAAACATAATACACTTTCCAAAGTTAATATTAAAGTTACACGCGCAGTTAAATGTCATTCTTAAAATATTGTTCCAAAAGTATTGTCCTGAGCAATGGATTTACAATTGTTACCGAAAGGGAAATGACGAGGAAGACTGAATGAAAGAACGAGAGGATAAGTGTTATTTTAGGATTTATAAGAAAACAATATGTTAAGTATCTTAGTTATTCCTCGATTAAGAAACGACGTTGTTCACATACCACATTCGTTCAAATAAAGAGCCCTTCTCGTTCTTCTCATCGTTTATTTAAATACAAGTTCGATTCTAAAAAAAAATTTAACTGTCCAAAACAAGCTAACTGTTTTTCTCTTGAAAGGTAAAGCAATTTTCGGATCAAGCGCGGGTTAAATCGAGCAGGCCGTATATTGCTTTTTACAATCTTACCCGTTTTTCATCCAGGCTTCTAACTTCGTGTTGTAATCTTGATTCGCAGACCGCGCGAAATCCTCCTTTTTTATTACTTTCACCTTGTGTTGTCGCATACGCGTTTGACATTAATATCCACGATAGTCTCTTTTAAATATGTATATAAGGCACGCTACAATGGTCACAGCTTGAAAATACGAAGGATAGAAAGTCCCGAAACTTATAGTATAAATTCGCTTCGATTGAACGGCGAGAACTTAAGGCACGTGATAGCTAAAATATATTTTTTCGCTTTCTTAAACTGCAAAAAAGTGCGCGATAGCACCTATTTGTCCTACTCGGACCAGTAAGAATTCACTCCGTTAAAAGTATATCCTATTCTTCATAGCGCAAATCTTTAATTCTCATTGATACTTTCTCAATATATTTAATATTATTGAGCTTGGAATAGGATTTAAAAATATACTGCTTCTTTAATATAAGTACTTGGATTTCTATAGTTATTTTAAGTAACCGTTCTATCAAATAAATTAAGGAGGAACATTCCATTTCTTGCTATAATACATTTTAACTACTACGGTAATTGGATAACTTTTTGTCGTACGTAAAATTGATTAATTTGCTGATTAAAC
>SHCU01000001.1:291560-311929 GCA_004307685.1 Ceratina australensis
TTTAAGTAACCGTTCTATCAAATAAATTAAGGAGGAACATTCCATTTCTTGCTATAATACATTTTAACTACTTCGGTAATTGGATAACTTTTTGTCGTACGTAAAATTGATTAATTTGCTGATTAAACTCTGTGCATCAGGTAAACATTTACTCGTTTCGGGCCGAAGGGGTAAAACAAGTACCACGGCTGCGATCTTACACGTACAGCATAAGTACATAACAAAAAAACAATTACGCTTGATTGTATATACATATATACAAAGTGGCCTATTAAAAATCCTGAATTAACGTTTGTGCTATAATACAGTATTCCTCAGGCCTATTTATTCGATTCGTTGTTATAGGAGGCTCTACCCGCTAGCTCGAGTAAGTATCGATCTGGATGATCGATCCAGTCACTCGCGCTTAACTTGACAATCCTCTGCTTCTCCGCCTCCTTTACTTGCCACTTCTTAATCTCCAATTGACGTTCCCTAAGAAACAAATGCATGATTAACAAGTCTCCAAGCATTTATCATTTATCAATCTGGACGAAATACCTCAATTTCGTGTTTCCACATCCCCAAACTTCCAAGCTACCGATTGGGTAAGGTGCGCCTGAAATACTGACTGAGTGGAATGATTCGTCTATACTGATGTTCGGAGAGCGTGGATTGCTACCGAAACGCAGCCCATGAGGGTAGCCTCTGATACTAGTGTTTAAGTACAATACTTTAGGTCCCTTCTCAATCACTCTGTACGACGGGAACAGCTCTATAGCCATTGAGTCTTCATCGCCCCAGTACAAATGGCTCTCACGCCATTCCATTGCCGAGCAAATACAGTATGTGGGGGCCACGGTGTCTTTATCTGGGCTAATGGCCTTTATGAACAGAAGGGTGGGACCTCGATATCCTAACACATGATGGAGAAAACGGTTAGCACCTGTGCCGTGTTCCGAGCTGTGATATAAAAGAGTCCAGTGCCTTGGATACACATTGCCCATCCGTTTGGCTATGAGCGCGTGGGGAGTGTCCTTCGGCGAATCATCTACCTGAACGGATATTTATCCCGTTACAAAAATGCTGCATTGACGGATTTGCACGCAAGTATACCTGGAGGTAACACTGAGGCAGCGTGCTGGATAACAGCCATACATAGCTGGCAGGCAGTAAATTCTGAGGGAAGTCGATAGACTCTGGCTGCTCTAGTATCGGCGTAGGTATCTCCAAATGCGGTTGCGGTTGTTCCTTGGATAGCAAAGCTTTGCCGTTTCGGTACGCAGTCGTAAGTACGTGTATTACATAGCGATGGGGACCATATATTACCCGTGGACAATGCTGCCAGATCCAGTTGCTTACGTAACTTACGGATAATATATTTTTCCCATGAAACTGAAACATACATTTTTCATGGTCATACAACTAATTCTTATAGGATTTAATTGAAACATTGCATTTACTGACACATGACGACACAGCTGCGTCGATTATCAGGTCCGCGTACAAGCAGGGTGGAGCACCAGTGCTGTCCACGGCAATCTTGTAAGACATGTTCAATAAAGCCTTCAATGATTCAGGATTTATGCTACGATCCCCTTTCATGTTTGAATATAGTTTAACATAGTTTTCTAATACGATGTGATCATTCATTACTGAGAGGAACTTCTCAGCTTGTTGCTTGAAAGCATTCGTGCTCAGATGCAAAGTGTTCACATTCGCAGAAGAGTGAAGATAATCAAACAGCTTGTCACCCAAATCTGGATAATTTGGAAAGAGGTAGCGTTGAAAGACAGATCTGGTGATACCGTTTACATGTTCCTCCTCATGGCTTAAATGAGACAAAGTCTGCAAGGTAAAACTTCTTTCATATATTTGTAATTAAAATGAATTCAGCGCTTGCGCATTAACATTGCATTTTGTCAGGTTGAAAGTTTAAGCAGTGGTTTCGTATTTATTGATATTTTCCAATCCAAGCCAAGAACAATCTATAGCAAATTTTGCAACGCAATAACGTTATCTATGAAAATCGCGATATATCGATAGCTTCAACAGGGTATAGACATAATATAATCTATCGAGCACACGATAAATCCAGTATGAATATTGAAAATAACGTCGGTCTATAAAACATTCACGAAGCGTCTTTGCATATGCAAAGTATTTTATTTTGAACGGCTTGCAACAATGTATGTAAGTGACAATCGTTACTCTTTTGATCAGCAAGCAGCTTCTGTTTCCCATCCGAAGGGCAAAGAGAGTTTAGAAGATGTTACTTATTCGTACCTTTGCTAAGCTCTCGATCGGGAAGAATTGCATGTGCGAGCTAGTCTCCAGCTCGGTACCCGAAGAACTTTTCGAAAGGCTATTCGCGTTCGCATTGTCACCGGTGTTCGCGGTATCAGTCTTCTTGGTGGCTACGTGTGCACCACGTGTCGCTTGATTCCCCATTTTTCAGCTCGGTCCGACGTTAAACCATCAACGAATTCGCTCTACCGTTTAGACATATCATCGCTCACAACGGCAACAAAACAACCCGTGCAACCATATGTAACTTTCGGGAGATCGTCACGGACGATACGGAAGCGAGTGGTGCGCTCACGGCACACGCGATTGATATGCAGGTTTTCGGAAAAACTGATTAAGCGTTGAAACTGTGTCCCGAGAACGTTCGATAACGAAGGATATCAAGAGACGGTATAATCGAGTTTTTTAATACTCGTACCGTGATCTGCGTAAAACGAATAACACGTGAAATCACATTCAACGTTGGACACTCTCGTATTTTCGCGGACTAGGTGGCCATTTTGCGTTTAGAAGCGCACGCACTCATCATCCTCATTAGCGCGTGAGATTTCGGGGGAGGGGGTGGGGAGAGTTCTTTTCCAAAAGCGTGCATCGCCTGTCATCGGGAAAAAATTTGTCGGCAAGAACTCTTTCTCCACGCTAGGCCGTGAAAAATATTCACGCGACAAGCCCGAGTGGTTCGCGCTAGGATCCGGCCGGTTTTTCTTTATTTCTCATCTACACGTTGTACATGCGATCCGTCTAATTCGTGCCGTACAGACAGAGTGCTATAACGGATAAAGGGTATTAAGCGAGACGTCGAATAATCACTGTTTCGTGAGTATATAAACGCGGAATCCGGGGCCCGACGAGCTCGGCTTCAGGGGGTGGCTATTCGCAGGAGCAGGGTGCGCACTTCCAAATAAGGTGCTCCCAAATGATCCAGCCGTTCGTGTCAATAGCGCTACTACGTGGTCATTCGCGGAATTACGGCGCCGACGTTATTACGTACTGTCCGGTGGGAACGTTGATGATGTCCCATCGAACAAGCGGATTCGTTTTTTTCTACAAACTGTCCCATGTAGCTCCTTCCGTATTATCATCGTTGATACCGCGGCTGTTTTAATCGGGCATTCGCGGACGCGCGTGGGATCTCTACGTGTACCCGTTAGTGATGTCTAAAACTGTTACTACTTTTTAATCGTTCGCGATCCGATTAACGTTCGTTCCGAAACGCGGTGATTTTTCACAGTGATTTCCGATTCGATGATCGTACACGTTCACAGTAGCAGGTGATAAGTAAGTGAATAATAGTCATGAGCTTTAGTCACGGTCGTTAATCAATTAGTAATTAAATTAATTGAAAAGTTTGAATCGTGTAGTGCGACTATAATACAATTTAATAGTTACGATTCAACTGTTTTATTATAATTCAATTGTTTCAGATTGCTTTAGGAGGTATGAGTTGTTGTAATAAGTGCACTGTGAAAAATCACATTTAGTGATTTTGAACAGCATCCCTAGTATCCGCGTACAAACACGTGGTAGATTAGATACAGTTTGTGTGAGAGCAGCAGTCGGCGTGGATCTGTTGACTGTTGACGATAGCGGAACGGAAGGTCGGGAAATTTATTCCGTTTACATTAGTTTCCCATCGGCCACTGTTCGATACGCCGCGATGGAATCGTTCTCTGATCCATAAGGATTGTCAAATGTCAAACGTTCCGTGGAACGGGGTGAAACAGAAGAACGACGCTGGAGTGATAATAGATGCAGCGTTTCAACAACAGTTGAAGGTGAATCATTCTGTTCTGGCGCAAAGAAAAAAGCTAATCCGCTCCACTTAGCTCGGTCGAACAGAAAACCGATTTCTAATATGTTAATCACATTTAATTGAAACGCGAGACGAATACGATTGACCCGATTGGGTATTCCAGGGTTTCCCGATATTTTGGCCTAACATCAAAAATTGCCGCGGTTACAGATTCGGTCACGGATAGTTCGCTGGGAAATATCGTTTATCCGCGCCTTAGACGGTGCCGCGACGGAAGACTCCTAACAAGTATAGTATAATGTAAATTCAGGAACGCTATGACGATCGGCATGAATCATCGTCGCGTAAATAGGGCAGCCGATTTATTTCGGGCGGATCCCCGATCTATTTCGCGTTTGACCAACTACGACCTACCGAATATTTGGGAAATAACCGCGGATCGGTCCCGTAGTCGGGCGCGGCAACGGCTGGATCTCTCTAAACTGTAAAAGTGAACATCCGAAAAATATTGTTATTTCGGTCGCGCTCAATTTCGACGCGCGGAGGGTGGGGAATCTATTTATAAAAACGGGAATGGTCCACGCGACGCCCACGCTGCCGGTGGACCACGTAACAATAATTTAGGGAAGATATTGTAATAAGCGGCGCCGACCCCCGTCGCCACCTGGGGCGTGTCACGTTTTTCCCACGTACGTACATACATGTTAAGGTTAATTCGTCTACAATCTGTTCGTCGCCGGGTATACAGGTGCAGATATGTCTTTCCGTGTGGTGCGCTGCAGCAAGTTCCGGCACGTGTACGGGACTGCATTGAAACGTGAGCAATGCTATGACAATATAAGAGTATCCAAGTCGTCGTGGGACTCGACCTTCTGCGCGGTGAACCCGAAGTTCCTCGCCATCATCGTAGAGTCCGCCGGCGGCGGTGCTTTCATAGTCCTGCCGCACAACAAAGTGAGTATCTTTCATGATTCGAATCACAGCTTCACTTTAGTTGAACGGAGTTCAATTGTTTAGATGCTTTCAATTGTTTATAGATAATTGATAACTGTTCATGTTGTTATAGGTAGGTCGGATACCAGCTGATTACCCTTTAGTTGGTGGTCACAAAGGTCCCGTGTTAGACATCGCATGGTGCCCCCACAATGACAATGTGATTGCATCTGGTTCTGAGGATTGCGTGGTGAAAATATGGCAAATACCAGATGGTGGTATTTCCAGGACGTTGACAGAGTCCGTGGTCGACCTGCAGCTTCATCAGCGGAGGGTCGGCCTCGTCCTGTGGCATCCATCCGCGTTGAACGTGTTACTCACTGCTGGCTCCGATAACCTTGTTTTGATCTGGAACGTTGGAACCGGGGAAGCATTGGTACGGATAGAGTGCCATCCGGACATGATCTATTCTGCCTGTTGGAACTGGGATGGATCCCGCATAGTCACTACTTGTAAGGATAAGAAAATCCGCATCTTAGACCCAAGGAGCGGAGAAATATTGGAGGAGGCCATCGCGCACGAGGGTACCAAAGCTACACGCGCGATCTTTCTCAGGTATGTCGATTTACTTTCAGTGAGTTTCGCACGACAGACAGTTAATCACAATTACTTCTGCTATTATGCGCATGAAGGCTGAGATCAGTAAAGTATATACATGTGTATATGTCTTTAGAGATAATGCATAGAAACATTGTCCAACATATCTTTTACAATGAATGATCATCAAACAATATACATCCGCCTTTTTACACGATTAAATCGTATTTAGGGAAAGGATATGCTCACAGGCTGACTGTAGTAGTATCTTTTATTGACATGTGATTATTATTGATCATATTTCTATTTGCACATTAACGATTCCCTTTATTTTTTATTATCACATCGTATTTCCGATTTGTGTAGTGCGAGATTTGGTATTTTTTAACGGAATACTTGAAGATTGAAAATTCGGCTCGCATCGGGAGGATGTCAGCTTAATTAATGCAAATGTCAGGATGTCCGCTGTGTAGTAACCGCATAAGAGTTCTCAGTAAGTACCGTATGTCAAGTTATTATTTTAAGATATAACATTTGGTATAGATGAAATAGATGCGTATCAGTTGAAAACGCAAGCGTAATAATTATACTAATATAAAAATGATGCGAATATCGTTGATATCTGCTTCGAGAGATAGACAGATCGATTCAGGTATTAAATCCAGTGGCCGAGTGAGCGGAGTTCACTGATTGTCATTTAAACTGTAATGGACACAATTCCTTAATAATCGTTGTACTTTGTTTCTTATTTAATACCCGCGTATTTGAGAGTTTCTGCAGAGGCATACTATTTTTAAAAAATGTAACAAGGTGGATGTTATTCAGTTTTGATGATTAACTTGATTTAAAAAAAAAGACGAAATCAATAAGAATTACATTGTGTAAGGATGTAAGAAAAGAGTTATGCATTCTTATAGGAAGTCATATTTGTACGAATGTATGTTCTTCGAAAATGCCCTATGAAAGTTTTGTTTCCACAGAGTGTGTGTTTGGTATGCTTTCAGGGGAGGCTTGATTTTTACCACGGGTTTCAGTAAAATGTCCGAAAGACAGTATTCGCTGCGTGCCCCGGACATGTTGGGTGAGCCGATAGTCATGGTAGAATTAGACACGAGCAACGGAGTTATGTTCCCCCTGTGCGATCCCGATACAAATTTAGTCTACCTATGCGGCAAGGGCGACTCCGTGATCCGATACTTTGAGATTACCCCCGAGCCTCCCTTTGTTCATTATATCAATACGTTTCAAACTCCTGATCCTCAACGAGGTATAGGAATGATGCCAAAGCGAGGCTGTGATGTTTATAGCTGTGAAATAACTAGATTCTACCGGCTCAACAACTCAGGCTTTTGCCAGGTCATCTCCATGACTGTACCAAGAAAGGTACAATATATCCATCGTATACCTATATTGAGCGCGGAATTATTTCCCAATCTATTTTCATCGGCTAAACGTCGTTCATTCGTTTACAGTCTGAACTATTTCAAGAAGATTTATATCCCGACACACCGGGCGACACGGCCGCGATTTCTGCCGAGGAATGGATAGACGGTAACGACAGTGATCCCATCCTAATATCGCTAAGGGATGGTTATCAACCCACGGCGACCAAGAACGACCTGAAAGTGCACAAGAAGTCAAATATCTTGAGCAAAGGGGCGAAGGTCGCGTCAAATCCCTCGCAAAACACCACGCAAGCCTCAGGCATCACTGTACGTTTCTTGTTTATCTTTCGTGTCGTCAATGATTTTAAACGATGTGATTTTACAGGAGGATCTGCTGAAGGAGTTCACGGAAGAGATAAGAAAATTGAAGGCAGTGATAGTGAAGCACGAGGGCAGGATACGAGTCCTCGAGTCAGCGGTCGCTCTTCAAATGAAAGAGGATGAGAGAAAAGAGAAGTCGTCGTCGCCCACCGACAGAGAGGTGCTCGCCTCTGACGAGGTGTAATTTCTTTGACTCATATCCCTAGCTCACGAGATTGACACGACGGAGGGAAGAAAAAATAACTAATTGTGTAATAAAAAAAATTTTGATATAACAATTTGTGTAAATAGTAGGGTTTAGCTACGTTGTGTGTCTTAATTTCTTTTTTTCTTTCTCTTTGAAATGTTTTTTGCTATTTATTGTACATCCGTTCATCATACATCCTTTGCATTTGTATTATGTTTACATCTTTTATTTTGTTAGGTCGTAGCCGACGTATGACACCACCTATTAATAGCGTTAAGACTACGGATGTTATTTTATGTCTAAAAACACAAGATCTTCATGTATATTCATTCTTATCGATTGCCCAGTAAGAACTATTTGTACAGGTTGCATCTCTCTGTGTAAAGTTGTTACGTAAAGATTGTTTTATCCCCCGGGAACGTGCAGTGCATAATTCCTATGCAGGATCGTGCTACGTGTAGGAGAAAAAGAAAAAAAAAGAAAGGATTATTCTATTTTCCGAGCGAATTTCCGAGTAACAAATAATGAGGTATTTTCGACTAATCCGTTTTTTGACATTGTGAAACGAAACCATTTGTTTTGTACAAAAAATGTGAATATAAAATAATATAATTAATTGAGTCTCACCTTCAACCCGCATCTTCTCTTTTAGAAACAATTTCTTCTTCAAAGGTACCGCCGCTCGAAGTTTTCCCCAATCGCCGCGAGGTGACCGTCAATCGCCGTTGGTTCACCGTGACGCTCGCTCCGCTTACGGTTCACTCGGTGCGCTGGGTGAGAGCGGAGTCAGTGAAATGTGTGCCGGCGTCCTCGTCGAATATGTGCATCGTTAATTTTTAGTTTGATCCGCACTTACCACCACCATTGTGCGCGGGTGTCTTCAACAATCCGATTACTCGTCGATTCGTATCACGGTGAGTAGCGTGCCGTCATCCCCGTTGATACGCACGATTGTCGATAGCTGCCACGGCAGGTGGCAACTTACACAGATCTATCGTTTTAATCGTTTTCTGCCTAGAGTGTCTCGGTTGGTTCCTCATTCCAGTTTCTGGTGAAAATTCATCTAATTAAACGCTCGCATTCGGTCATTGTTCCCTCGAACAGGGGGTGCCGCTTCGGGATGGACCGCACGTCGATTAACGATTATTTATGATATTTCCCCTCGTTTCTCCTGTATTTCTTTGATTTACAATAACCGTGACGCGTGAGCATGTATTGTAGAACGAGGAGGAGGCCTGCAATGACATCGGAGGCATTTGGCACGAGGTTCCCGGGTGCTATTTTAAATCGTAGCTTTGCGACACTGTTCTCAGCTTTCGCGTTATCGTAAGCAATCTACGAGCCGCCCGAATACTTAAATCCCAAGCGAAATCGCAAAGGATCGCGGGCGGAAATCATGCTGTCATCGCACCGCGCCTCACTAAGAGGCGTAACTCTTTTTATACGTGATTCAACTAGTTCTCTTCCGCTCGTAACTGGTTTCCATTTTTCGGCATTCTGAACGGAGAGGAGGAGGGAATGTAAATTCGCTGATTAACACGATCCGTCGTGACTTACGTAATTCCACGTGTTTTACGGGGCTGTCAAGGTCTATCGAGCAGCGCGATGCGAATTACTGTTTTTCGATAGATGCACCTCGGGCACTAAACTCTATCTATGGCAACGATCTTACTCCCGATTCCTTGCTCGTTCTGACCGTGGTAATTAAATTAATTTCGATGTCCCTACCGCAAATTAACACGTCGGTAAAAAAAGGAATAATGCATCAGCAGCACGTGCGTCCGATTCTGTAACGCACGGTACAACTCGTGGCTCGATTCAAATTTATTCTAGTTACTATTTATACAAACGTATAATCATAGCGTTTCGCTGCGAGCATTTTTACACACGTAGGATCACTGCTTCCACGAGGTGGAACGATTATCAGAAAAAGGAACGAGAAAAACGTGCGAAATTGCGTTCTCAGGAAAAATGACTAATTACATAAATCAACGGGTAAAATAGGGGGTGGCCATCTTAGCTGCAGCCATGTTATCAGTTATCAGAACTTCTGTTCTCTTTTTTGCAAAGATATCAGCTTTTCATTGATCTAATTTTTGTTTCTATTCACAACAAACGCCTTACTATTAAGAAATAACGGCTACGAGTATCGCGTGAATCTACATACAATTAAAAAAAAATTGGCTGATCCATCGTAAATTGTTACAACATCGGCCTCTAGATATTACGTACTCGCGATGGCACGTGAAAATCCGAACGATTCCTTCGGCAAACAAGCTAGATATTAGATAGCCTTGCCCGGCACGTCGTGCGTTATCAGCAATTATTATCAATTACGCATTAAATACTAACTCTCGGCTAGCGAGTCGTTATCGTTATCAAATCTCTGATTTGCTAGTTTGTTTCTTGAATGATTGACAATGGGAAATCGAGCACACGTGCAGTGGTTCGTCGATGCGGCGAAACTTTTAAAAACCGTAATTCACTTTGCACCCGGCGCGGCTGATCGGCAGACGATAGTTACGTCACCGCGCACGATTCTACCACGAAATTACACGCGCGATTGTTTCGTGTGACACGTCGGAATGCCACATGACACGAGCGAGATACAGAAACGGTGCGCGTCGCGTGCGAGCTAGAGAAGGCAAGTATTCCCGGGATATCTGCCAGTCGGCCTCAGCGAGAACCGGCCGCGCGGTGATTATTGATAAAACATGATCTCGTTTTGATGTATGCGAAATGATATGAAACCGTGTTCCTGATTCGATTAACGATTCGATTCAAGCCGTAGAGACAATGGACGACCGATAGGACCGTTCCCCTCTTTATTTCCTTGTCACCGACGGATCCGCGCACATTGCACCTGTTGATAGGCTGCCAAATAACGTGGCCGGTGATTCACTAAATAGATCAGGGCCGACGAGGTAACCGATAAACAGATTCCAACGCAGCCGTCTGATTTATCTTATCGAGGAAATTGGTCTCCGATACGAAAAAGTCGCGAGTCGCTTATCATCGTTCGACGGAGATCACCGTAACGTTTAGTAACCTTGCCGTCACCATCCGGTGCGACGCTTTTCTCAGACGCTTC
Source organism: Ceratina australensis (assembly GCA_004307685.1). Classification (NCBI taxonomy): domain Eukaryota; kingdom Metazoa; phylum Arthropoda; class Insecta; order Hymenoptera; family Apidae; genus Ceratina; species Ceratina australensis. The sequence goes on from SHCU01000001.1 coordinate 302,174, forward strand.
TCATTACGTAATTAACATTCGAGCCGGCTTGTGAGGCGATCGTGGCTCGATGTAAAACGTTGTTCCACGTTTTCCAGATATTTCCTGAAAGATAGTCCCTACCGTTCTCCGAACGACATTGAGAAATGGCATCGCTGAAGCTGTTAGTGGGGGGCGCGAGCGCTATCGGTGCCAGTGCCCTTACCTCCTACCTGTTAATGTCAGACAACACCGTGAGTACTTGGAAAAATAATCAAGTTATATACCAACCGTTTGTATCTTAATCATTTTTTTTTCTTTCTTAAGAACGGAACTTTCCGATTGAAAGTTAATGCATTCGTTGGAACTTTTTATTTCTCGCAAAAAAGATACAGGGTTTCGTTGCCGTTACGCGCTCTCTGCATTCCTGCGTGCTAATCTATAATTGCGACGGAAGATCTTACGCCGACACTTTAGCGGAGATCTATGTATCAAGGTTGCGCGGCGATCAGCCAGCGGTCACGTGGCCGGTACCGAAATTTTCCCGCTGGCGCAAGGTCTGTGCCAGGCCAGGATCAGACCTGTCAACCATGCCTGACTATTTCTAAACGTTATTGTTCCCCCGGGACGAAATTATGCGCACGCCGTCGCGATCACGCGACCGTCGGCACGACGATGAGAGAGATATTGAAGGATCTCTTTATTGAATAAGAGACACGCGTATCAAATCGAATTATCGCAGTCGTTATACAAGGCTAGCGTGGCGGTAGGGGGCCCTGTTATCACGGTAATTCCTTCGGACCCGCCGGCGGATGCCGTTCGATTCCCGCTAATAAATACGCGACGATTGCCCCTTGACTCCCGGCAAATGTACTTGTATATGTATAGAGTTTTCGTGAATAAGTCTATTCATTGACTTTTTTATTGTATGTAGGTACACGCGGAGTTGCCAAAACCGAGGCCACCGAGGAGGACGTTACCAAGCAGGGAAGATCAGGTGAAGACACTTAAGAATCATGGAGAGTACGATATTCTTATCATCGGTGGTGGTGCGACGGGAGCGGGATGCGCGCTGGACGCCTGTACACGAGGTAATAATCCCTCAATCCCTAGAAGCTGTTCAGTAATGTAATCTATCCAGAATAGGTTTTTCAATTAATTTTCCTTAATACTCTAATTCTTACGCGTGTTTAATTGCAGGTTTGAAAACGGCAATGGTCGAAGCAGACGACTTTGCTTCCGGCACGTCTTCCAGAAGCACGAAATTGATCCACGGTGGCGTGCGATATTTGCAAAAGGCGTTGATGCAGTTGGACGTCGAACAGTACAGGATGGTTAAAGAGGCGTTAAGAGAACGAGCATCGATGTTACACAGCGCACCTCATCTGGCTCATCCTCTACCCATCATGTTACCCGTATACACGTACGTCAATCCGTCTAAACCGCGTTCTTTTCGAGTAGCGCTATAGATCTTTTGAAATCTTATTATTAATGGTTACAATAATAAGGACTTTTGTTATCCGGCAGATGGTGGCAGATACCTTATTACTGGTTTGGTATAAAAATGTACGACGTTGTTGCCGGGAGCAAGACTTTAAAGTCGTCCTACTTCCTCCGTAAATCGAGTGCTTTAGAATTATTCCCTATGCTTAAAGGAGACAAGCTCACCGGTGCTATCGTTTATTACGACGGTATATTATTATAGAGTTCGATCTTGTTTTTTTCTTTTATTTCAAAAAACCTCGGTTCTCATGTCGGTTTGATGTAACAGGTCAGATGGACGATGCCAGAATGAACTTGGCAGTCGCCTTAACAGCCTCGCGGCATGGTGCCACGGTTGTAAATCACGTGAAAGTAGTCAATCTCATAAAAGGTCTCGATAAGGTAACGGCAAAGATTTTATCTGTGATTTTATCTTGAACGCGGATAAGTGGCTCGAGCGAAAAACCAGATAGTTTATCGAATGTTACGTTTTTGCTTTCGAAAGGATGGCAATCGGGTACTTACCGGCGCTCGTGTCAAGGACGAGCTTACCGGCGAGCAATGGGACGTCAAAGCGAAAGCGATTATAAATGCGACCGGTCCGTTCACCGATCATATTAGAAAAATGGATGATCAGAACGTGAAAGAGATCTGCAGTCCCTCCTCAGGCGCGCACATCGTTCTCCCTGGTTACTATAGGTAAACGAACTTACTTTGTTCATCATGAACTTATTTCATTCATCTTCACATCAATTTGTAATGATCGTATGAAAATTATACGCAGTCCTGATCAGATGGGCCTGTTGGATCCAGCGACGAGTGACGGCCGAGTGATTTTCTTCTTACCTTGGCTGAAACAGACGATTGCAGGAACGACCGATATGCCCTGCGAGCTGACGCATAATCCGAAACCTACCGAGGATGAGATCATGTTCATCCTACGGGAAGTGAAGAATTACCTAAATCCGGACGTAGAGGTTCGCCGCGGTGATGTGCTGTCCGCCTGGAGCGGGATTAGGCCCCTCGTCTCGGACCCGAACAAAGGAGACACTCAGTCCCTCGCTAGGAATCACATCGTACACGTGAGCCCAACGAAACTAATCACGATAGCTGGTGGCAAGTGGACGACGTACAGACATATGGCCGAAGAAGCGGTCGACGCTGCTATACAAGCCTGTGGCTTGAAACCAGACAGACCCTGCCAGACAGACGGTTTCCTCCTCGAAGGCGCTCAAGGATGGACACCAACCATGTACATCAGACTCGTGCAGGACTTCGGGTTAGAGTGCGAGGCCGCACAACATTTAGCTAAGAGTTACGGTGATCGTGCGTTCGCTGTAGCGAAGATGGCATCTCTCACTGGGAAAAGGTGGCCAGTTATTGGAAAGAAGATTCATCCCGAGTTTCCGTATATCGATGCAGAGGTAAATATTATACTGTAGAGACTTTTCTCACTTTCGCTAACAATTTTCTGGTCTTTAGATTCGGTATGGATGTCGTGAATACGCGAGAACGGCTATCGATATGATCGCGAGACGATTGAGACTAGCGTTTTTGAACGTGCAAGCCGCGCAAGAGGCTTTGCCGGGTATTATCGATATCATGGCAGAGGAGCTACGCTGGTCCGACGATGAAAAGAAAAGACAGTTCAAAGAGGCCAGCGACTTCCTTGCCAACGAGATGGGACAGATGGTGAACCGTGCCTCCCGCGATAAGATTCCTATCAATCTGACGAAGGATGAGATTCAACTGTACATCAAACGCTTCGGTATCATTGATAAAGATAACAAGGGTTACGTTTCCATCAACGACATCAGGAGAGGACTCAAGGTTCGTCGATCCTATCTTGCTGCCTATATCGATTAAAATTTCTCTTTCGTTTAATTTTGTTTGTTTTTTTTTATTCGTTTCTTTCGTCACATGCTTGTCGATGCACAGGTACTTGGTATTAAGCTGAACGAAGACGAGATACACACTTTGCTCAGTGAAATTGATCTCAATTACAATGGGCAAATGGAGCTACATGACTATTTGCAGGTAAATTTATAGAACACTTATTTAATCGGTACCTCTTTTCTTTACCGTTCGCAGCTATTCGGTGACAAGGAAGTACCTGGTGAAGAGCTTCATGAAATACTCCGCGAAATCGACACTAATATGAACGGTCAGGTCGAGCTGGATGAATATCTTCAGGTCTGTGAAAGCTCGCACGCACGGAGTCTTGTCTTGCTGCTGCTATCAACTTTTCCCTTTTGTTTGCATTCACTTGCGCCACGTGTACGATTAACGCGTGACAGGATCCAGAATCTTACCATCTCGCTCGAGACCAAATTATATTATCTAATAACGATAAAAAATTGAAGGAGACCTGTTGGATAGAGATAGATAAACCCGTAACACTTTGCCTCGTAGTTTTCCGTAACAATTGTACATTACTTTTTTTTGTCCTCGCACGAACAATCTTAGAAGGTGATTAGGTATCTCGGTAGGCAGTTCTATCTAATTAAGAGTGTGTCTGTTGTCTTTAACAGTGAGTTAGCCAAAAATCTCCGCTTCCTTTTTCTTATTTCTTCCATGACGTTCAGTACAACGTGTATTATGTATCATGCTGCTCTTGTGCCAGATCGCAATAATGTGATTAAGTTTCAAGATTCGTGAAGCGTCGCCGCAACACTTTCTCGATTCTAACGAATTTTAACGTTAATCTCTGTACTGTTTATCCAGATGATGTCGGCCATCAAATCCGGACATGTGGCGTACTCGCGGTTCGCCAGGATGGCGGAGATGGAGGAAGCCAAGCACGAACAGGAGGTGTTGAAGAAGCAGATCAGCGTCGAGAGGTCGGGCGGTGGACTGTAAGAAGATGCGAAACGAGAAACGTGGCCCACGTTCTGCGGCATTGTACGATGTCACCGTGTCGCTTCTAAAACGTGGTAACAGCGCACGTTCCACGTAAAACTCAGCTCTGCGGTGAATACCTTTATATCACAGGATATCCACTCCGTTCACACTGAACTTCGAATCGTAGCCCGTTTCTAGCACAAAACGCTCTTAGGGTATCTTAACACTTTGCCAGACCGATACATGTGTTTACTCGTAGGTATACTTTGTACAACGACCGTTTCGTACCTCCGGCTCTCAAGGGTCGACGAGAATAAGAAGGATAAAGAGAAAAACATATGATCGCGCAAGTAAATGTAAATCGATTACGACCGCGACAAATTCTTTTTCCATTACTTTGAGATGCGCGATGAGTTACCGATTTTAATATGTAAATATTATATACCTTTCTGTACAGCGTTTCAATTATCGATCGACTAGAGCGGGTGCGTTCTAATCTGTATATATAGGCCCTGGAAGCGGCCGCGCGATTATTAAAAAAATGAATAATTATAGGGAGGAGAGAAGATGTGTGTCGAACGCATGCTTGTATGTTAACGTTGCACGTCCGATCGATGCAATTCTCAGAGTGCTTGTTCACTCTTCGACGGAAACGCGCAAAGCGACTATTTATCGGTCGCGAGCACAAGTTTTAAACGGCAAGCTTCGCGTTTTCGTAATTACCGAAGACCGATAGTTACTGCGAAAGTCGGACATCAGTGCAGTTTGGTAAAACGGGAGAGAGAAAGAGAGAGAGAGAAGGAATAATGCAATAACACAATTAATTATGTTTCTTTGCTACTGTTCACTTCGCTGTAAATTGCAATTGTATTTGTGAACTGGATTCACTTGTTTAGGTACAGTACTACGTTATACTTGTGATATAGCCCACGCACGCGCCATCAAAACTTTTTCAAAGACCCTCGACGATGGATTTATTTATAAGGTTATTGCTAATGTAATCTTAGAGAAATCAGTCTACGTAGTTTATCAGATTATTTAAATGCGTAATTGAAATACTTATTTAATTTATTGCCGCTAACATCACGCAGTCACGACATACGATCGATGTTAGAGATTAATTTATTTCACTTGTCATTAGTCATTACCATTGATTTTAAATAAAAACCGATATTGGACTATTATTACTGTGCCGTGTTTCCTGCTGTGAATAATCCTCAGTATTTTGATTTGTAAGTCAAGCAGAAGTTTCTGATATGTCCTTGTTGCCCATTATCATTACTTATTAGGGTACGTTATTCCTATGCTCCTTACTGTTTTCCCCTGTCTGAAAACTAATAAAATCAATTCTGGAAAAGCTGTGTCAGTACGCGCTTACCGACACCGATAATCGAAAACCCCTGAAACGGAAAGGATCTGTAAATGAAATTGGAGCGCAGTCTTCGTGATTATAACTGGCCCCTCCATACATGGCCAACTAAACTGGGATTCGTGATGCTGGCCTCCCGATTATGAAAAGAAGGGCGGCGGCATAGCGAGGGAGTATTATCAGCTCCTCCCTTCACCCGATCCGTCGTCTTCGTCTGGCAATCAGTTTAACGCGGGCATGGTCAGAGTTCGGCGCGGGATCCCCACCGCGTGCACTGCGACGCTAGGTGGGACAAGTATCACGGGCGTAGCAACATCCACTATAAAAATCACTACTTCGACATCGTAGAACGCGTGTCCTATTACATCATACGTAAAAATTCAATTGAACATCGGTTGAAAGTGATTTCCTCTATAATCACCTGTACGTCAAATTTTAACTCGATGCATCCCGATGGTGACCGGGTTCCTCGAAGCACCCCACCGTGTCGGTTCAATTGTACGTGTCTACCGCGCGCATCGCAACGCTGTACCCCGACGCAAGGACTCCGTTAAAGAGCGAGCGGGACGGAATATGATAGAGCGATAAAGGCAACGGCGATATTCACGATCCCGCTTGAATGTGGCCTTGGTCGGTGGGGTTACCGGTAAAAAGAGGGGAAGGAAGGCCAGAGAAAGTAGGAGGTGCGCATCGTTTGTCCCTCTTCGACGAGGTGGGCGTCGGACGGGTTGCCGCGTACGCCCCTGTGTAACGAACCTCGGCTTGTCGGCAGCTATCGCGTACGGCCCGGCAACCAATCGGAGAACCTATACAAACGCTTGACGGACGGCGACGTTGCCACCTCGTGTACCGCCCCACGGCGAAAGTAGTCCTCTCGTAGCGGTATTCGTAGCCCTGTTTTCGCGAGGGACGGCCGATCGACACGCTGCTGGCCCGCGTGCACGTGTTGAAATCACGTCTGGAATCACAAGGATCTAGGTACTGGTGACACGAGATCGGGGGCCAGGGATTCGCGCGAAGCGGAAACTCGGTTCGAGGCAGCGTCTGGAAGCGTGGGTGACGGAAGGAGCTTTTTCCGTACTGTGTGTACAACTTTTGGCGGTAACATCAAACGTGGCATCATATCAGTCGTACGCGATTGGGATTTATCCAGATCGCTTCAAGCGACGAAAATACGTAGGAACGTCATGAACAAGACGTTCAAATCAGACGAAAAAAGAGGCAATATCGTGTGATATTCGTTTTCGCTAGCAGACTTGATTTCTGTACGAACGCCCGTAACTTCTAAGGTATCACTCCGACGCGCTAGTGACTTACGTTTCCCTCGTTCCACTGAGGGAACCTATGGATTGTTAGTCGAATTCGAAATCCTACAGAGCGTATAAATCAGCGGGAGAGTATCGAACGATCAAAGGAACGAGAACGTGAATCGTGAACCGTGATCGGTCACTGCATAGTGCTCGCGCGCGCGTGCGCGTGGTCTTGTATCTTTGTGTGAGGTGTCGTGCGGGCGCGTGAGCGCGCTTCGAGCGTTAAACAACCATGCACATAATCGCCTTTTCCGTTTCCTTTTATCACGCGAGTCCGTAGTGCTCAGTTTTGTGACAAAGGCAGGTAGTTTACCATCGAGAAGACGCCGGAAGATCGTTGAGTGCGCTACGGTACGCGAAAGGTAATAATGGCCGCTAGGTCGGAGGCAATCTCGGGGTCGGTACAGACAAAACGGGAAGTTTAACGGACTTGTTCCGACGAAAGGACGTTTTATCGTTACCCTACGGAAGGAAAAACGTGCGAATAAGGGCAACGGCGGTGGGCACATTCGATTCCGCGTTGAGGAACCAGGAGCCACGTGCCTCGTTCGCGAGTTAGGTGGAGTCCCATGTGCAAAGTGGGTGGAGGCTGCATCGTGAGGCTGGCTTCCCCGTTATCGCAGGTACGTGAGCGTGTGAGTCAGTGTGAGCGGGCAGCCGAGAGCCGTCAAACGGGCCGAGTGGGCGGGTGTGACGACACGGCCGCGTTTCCCTGCGCGAGCCTGTGCGTCGGTGTGTTACGTTGCCGAGCGTCCTTGTCACGGCGGCGGTGCCCGTCGCGTTCCCGTGTATGTGTGTTCGGTCGCGGGGCGGGTGGGTTGGCAGGAACAGGGGCGTAGAGGGGCGGTCCTCGATCGGGTTCTCGAGGAGTGCTCTCTCTGTCGCCTTCTTTGTCCCAGCGGTCCTCGCACGTGTACGTCGATATCATTTGAACGTCGCTGATGCTTTCTCGAGTACGATTCCGTCTCGCGTGCTTCGTTACGTTTGACTGTTCGCGGTCATTTTGTCTGATTCTGGAATAAACGGGCGAAGAAAACAAACTCAGATGCGTCGCACCGGAGACGTCACGCTCGCTGCTAAGTCAGTGTAGATTTTAAATAACCACTGTGGTCAATGAACGATATTTTTAATTTTGTGAATGAATAGTTTCAGATTAAACGCTCAGCGCCCGAGCGTTTTTACATACCGCCGTCGTCCTGGCTTGGTATAGCGAACAATGGATTCCTAGCGTAAGGGTACTCGACATAAATTTAGCATTGACGTCGGCGTTGATTGTGTTCGAGAAGGTATTAGACGGTTTTCATCATGAAACGGAGTGTGGACGGTAGAAACATAACTCAGGTAGAAAAACGTTCTCTAACTCTTCATCGAATTTCAATCAAAAAAAAAAAATGCAATTGAAATTGCTCCATAGGAGGAGGTTGAGGATCATGATCCTCTGCAGGTTCAGCAGCAGCAGCAACAGCAACAGCAACAGCAGCAGCAGCAGCAACAGGAGGAAGCCGAACAGCAACAACAACAACAGCAGCAGCAACAATTAGATCAACAAACTGCCCAACCTCAGATTCGTTTCTTAAGTGCAAATGTGCTGCAACAATTGCAGCAGCAGCAGCAAGATGCTCAGCAGCAAGCGGCTCAACAGCAGCAGCAGCAACAGCAGCAGCCGCAGGTTATTACTCTGCAGCAGCTGCAAAACTTTGTGCCTTTACAGACCCAGCAACCGCAACATGATCAAAGGGCCCAGACGATATCCGTGCAATCCTTGCCACAGCAGTTCTTGCAGGTGAGAGAGGCGATCTTTCGAAGACAGATAAATGGTTCGATTGTTTCTTCTTTTAAGATATAACGGTCGTTTTAGGGTGCTCAGTTGATCAGTACTCAGGCGCAAGCGGCTCTCCAACAGCAGCAGCAGACCCAGCAACAGCAGACCCAGCAGCAGGCGCAACAGCAGCCCCAGCAGCAACTTAGTTACAGTGTTATACCACAGATGCAGACTGTTAACATTGATGGCCAGGAGGCACTGTTTATTCCATCTTCGGCGATGTCTGCCGCCGGACATCATCAGACCCAGCCTACGATGCAGTTTGCAACTGCTAACGGACAGCAAGTTCAACTTGCCAGCCAACAAGTGCAACTGGCTAATGGTCAGACCATTATCACACCGCAGCCAGTTAGTTTGATAAGAGCGCCCAATGTCTTTCCTTCCATTATACAAAATATCACTGGACAGACTGTTCAATTACCAACAGGTACGTTTCACCTGCTTGCCTCCGTAGATCATTTAAAACGTATTTAATCTGTTTTCAGGGCAAAGTGTGCAGGTCAGGCCACTTCAGTTTCCAATGCAACATGTCCAGCAAACAGTGCCCGTGCAAGTGCCAGTCACCACTAGTAACGGGCAGACTGTGTATCAGACTGTGCATTTCCCAGTCCAGGCGTTATCCAGCGTCTTCAATGTGCCTACCACCCAGATGATACCGCAGATTACCCAGCAAATCCCGCAAATGGCTCAAATAATTACACCGAATGGGCAGATTCAACAAGTCCAAATAGCTAATTTGCAGCAACTTCAAAGTTTGCAGGTAAATTTCAGCAATTTGTTTTTTTAGGAAAATTTATGTTAACGCAAGATTATTTGGAACAATCAGAGCCAACAAGTGACGCAAGTAGCTCAGCAAGTCGCGCAGCAGCAGGCGCAACAAGTAGTGCAGCAGCAGGCCCAGCCACAGGTAGTACAATCAGTTCAGCAGCAGCAGGCAGTTCAGGCTCAAGCGCAACAGCAGCAGCAACAACAAC